>BQNB010006264.1:0-34623 GCA_026074375.1 Tanacetum coccineum
GAAAGCAACCTCCAGCGCCATTTTTGAAGAAGAGCAAGGTTGAAAGCTTTAAGACTGCCAATGTTTAACCCTCCTTTATCGAAAAAATTAAGAATAATAGGCCACTTGACCCAAGCCATTTTGTTTTCATCTTTATTACCACCCCAAAAATTTTTAGCCCGAATTCTTTCCAGGTCTTGAAGGACCGATTCGGGTGCTCTGAAAATCGATAGATAGTAGATACCAAGACTACCAAGCACAGACTTGATAAGAGTCAGACGACCCCTAATCGACAGAAGATTGCCTTTCCAAGAGGAAAGCCTCATATGAAAACGATCAACAAGCGTCTTCCAACTAGCAATATACTTCATATTGGAACCAATGGGGAGACCAAGGTAATTGAAAAGGATATCACCTGTAATACAACCAGCATTGCTAGCCATACTTAAAACCTCATCTTTATTAACCCCAATACCATAAATATTAGACTTGTGAATATTAATCTTGAGACCCGAGGCTAGATAAAAAAACATGGAGAACACGAATGATATTATCCATGTCTCTAGCATTCCAATCCGTAGTAATGATCACATCATCTGCATAGAAAAGATGGGAAACATTGATAGTAGAATTGTTAATATTAACACCAGTAATCAAACCATTTCCGGCTGCTTCCTCAAAAGCATTATGGAGACCTTTCATAACTGTAACACCCCCAAATCTGGGTCGCAGCGGAATGTTGAATATCCGAGGGCGTTACATTTATGGATCAATAGCACAAGATATGAGAACGACCACTAAACATGTCGTTTGAAAAAAATACATTGGATTAACAAAATACTTGTTTGTTACATAAGCCCATGGCTTCAAATTGTTCAACAATATAAATAAAGATTTCGGTTTATAACATTTGTCCCCAAAATGTAGTAAGACCCCAAATCTTATTTGTTGACTCCCCAGTTATTGACTCCCAATGTATCATCGCACCTCGTGCCTTATTGACCTGAAAAACATGCTTAAAACGTCAACATAAAGTTGGTGAATTCATAGGTTTATGTAAATCAATTGTAGGACCACAAGATTTCCAAGTGTATGATTAAGCAACGGATGCAAACATCATAAAAAGTGATTACGTTTTCCTAAGCTCATGACACTGAAGCTCGACATGTATGAATGCAAATAAATTTGCCAATAATTGCCCATGAATGATGTTCTAACCCGAAACATCCCAAATCCGACATGGTATGCGTTCGTTCCCGGTGATAGCTAATTCACCTGAACGGGGATTGTCAGTCCCAAATAGATCTATCCATAACATTCACGCTCACATAATGTAATTCCCAACTACATCTATGCAACTGGCAGTTCATGATAATGGGCTCAGTGGGTTATCGCTACTTAGGCAAACACGTAATCATAGTATAAAATGTACACTTGCGTCCAATTTGTAAAACGAAGCATGTTCTCACCCCAAGGATGTAAATCATTTAAATAACTGTAAAACATGGGGCTATGAACTCACCTGAGCAAATAGTCCTCTGGAAATGATAATATATCCAAGTATGAATCACACCGTCAAATACCTAAGTAAATACGGCCACTCTTAGTCTACAAGTTTAGGCTAAAGACTCAATGTATAAACTTCAATCAATTTGCTAGTTTATATATATTGTTATCACTTGTGTGATGGTGCATATGTGTTAGAAATTTTTTATTCATAGTTACTCCTGGTAGTTATAGTCATTACTACTGGTAGTATATTAGTTACTCCTGGTAGTTATAGTCATTAAATCGTAGGTTAACGTGAATAATATCTGATGATAATTCGTCCAATTCGTTAAGTGTTTATGAAATCGCTTTTGTTTATAAAATACCCTTAGGTTTTCTATAATTACAAAACAGCCCCTCTAGTTTATAAAAATAGACTATTTACACTTTAGACCCTAAACTTTACAAAGTTACATTTTAGGTCCTTATAAGTTTAAAACAGCCCTAAAGTTCTAGAAATGACATAAACAGTCCCTCAAGTTGTCAAAATAGTAGGTTGATAGATTCGAACCCTTAAGTTTCAAAATTGACACATATCGTCCCTTAACTTATAAAAATCATATTTTAAGTCCGATTAAGTTCTAACAAGTGGCAATAAGTTTAATTAAGTCCAAATGAGTCATATAAGCTGCCCTAGCTTATAAATAAGCTCAACGAGCTTATTCTTGGCTTAATGGGCCTTATTGGGCCCGTTAAGGTCCATTTAGTGTTCTAAGGGTCCAAAAGGTTTTTAATAAGTTCCAAAGTCCTCATATTGTTGAGCCGTAGCTTATTACACAAGGCTTCGTTAGGCCTGTTGGGCCTCCAACAGTGGGTTGCCAAGCCCATGTGACCCGAGCCTAATCCTTTGTTACACTAGTTGATTATCTAGATTTCGTTTATACTCGATATGCCATACTTAACGATTATCAATCGTTACTTAACGCGTGCATTCATTTATTATGCCGTTATATGTGTTCCCAAGCTCAAAGGTTTCGTTTATATCAAAAGTTTACATATAGGGTTCGTGTTTTCACCAAGAACGAACTCATGAACACTTTGGTTTATGTTTGTGGGTTTCTTATGAAACGTTTAAGTTATAACTCATTTGTTAATCATCATTGATTTGATTCTTATATATTTAATCTCTTTGTGTAGCTTTTGACCTTTTCCCTTGGTTAAGGGCATTTGGTTGAGATTTGCATTTGAGTTGTTTTATATATATATACTAATTGACGAATCAGGAACATTTAGTACTAATATTAATTAAAGGGAGCTTGTACATGTACTTTCAAGATCATTAGGAAATTCTTAAGGATTTCTTAGGTGTATGTGTGTGTGTAACTGACCCCTAGTGGAATTTGACACAACAATTGATTAAATTTTGTGTTGAGGTTGTAAAAGTGGGTATTGGTTTGAGTCTTAGTAAGCCTAGGTATTTTCGGGGTGTGTCCAAATGTAATTTATTGTGAAACGTTGCCCTTATACGTGACCAATAAAAATAAAATACGCAAAGTATATAATTATCTTCTAAATAATTATATATTACTTGGTCGATGCAAACCTTAAATTATTTGACGACCGTTTACATCAATTGATTATTTCTAGTCTACGCGATTTAAAGTAAAAGAGATTTTTAAAGTAAACGTGTGTCGAACCAAAATAAATAGTGACGAATAATAGACGTCGCAAAATGACCTGAAATTGAGAAATGTTACAGTCTCCACCCGTTAGAAGAGCTTTGTACTCAAAGCTTAAGACCTTGTAGTAGATGACGAAGCTCAGTTTGTGAAGAGTTGTGGGTATTTCTTTTTGAACGAATCCTCACATTCCCAGGTGAACTCAGGGCCCCGCCTAGAGTTCCAGCGAACCTTAACCAATGGTATCCGGCTTCACTTCAATCGTTTGATCTCCCGTTCCATGATTTTAACGGGCTCTTCCACAAACTGGAGCGTATCGTCAATGTGAATTCCTTCTAACGGCATGACTAATGGTTCGTCAGTGTAACATTTCTTCATATTAGACACATGAAAAGTATGATGGACTCTGCTCAACTCTTGGGGAAGTTCCAGCTTATAGGCAACTTTCCCAACTTTGGCTAACACCCTGAAAAGTTTGACGTATCTTGGATTCAGCTTGCCCCGCTTACCAAATCGTACAACCCCTTTCCAAGGTGAGACTTTGAGCATAACTCTGTCCCTAACTTCGAATTCCATCGGCTTTCGCTTCCGATCAGCGTAGCTCTTTTGTCGATCCTGAGCAGCTTGCATCCTTTGCTTGATCAGGATGATCTTTTCCGTTATTTCTTGGATTAACTCTGGGCCAGTCAGTTAGGCTTCTCCAACTTCTGCCCAGCACACCGGTGATCGACATTTTCGACCATACAGTACCTCGTAAGGTGCGGCCTTTATGCTAGCGTGATAACTGTTGTTGTATGAAAACTCGGCCAATGGTAAATGTTTAACCCAACCTTTGCCAAAATCGATCACGCAAGCACGTAACATGTCCTCGAGAGTTTGAATAGTCCTCTCGCTCTGGCCATCAGTTTCTGGATGGTACGCAGTGCTCATACTTATATCTGTACCCAACGCTTTTTGAAATGACTTCCAGAAATTGGATGTGAATCTCCCATCACGATCACAGATAATTAAAGCATGTATCCCGTGTCTTACTACTATCCTGTTTAAGTACAACCTTGCCAATTTATCTAACGGATCATTTTCCCTTATTGGCAAGAAATGGGCAGATTTGGTAAGTCGATCCACGATTACCCAGATGGTGTCAAAACCTTGTGACGACTTAGGAAGTTTGGTGATAAAATCCATCGTGATATTATCCCACTTCCATTCAGGTACTGCTGGTTGTACTAATAGTCCTGATGGCCTTTGGTGTTCGGCCTTAACCCTCGCACACGTCAAGCACTTGCTAACGTAAGTGGCGATGTCAGCCTTCATGTTTGGCCACCAATATAGTTTCTTCACATCTTGGTACATCTTTTCGGAACCTGGGTGGATAGATTATTTCGACTTGTGGGATTCGTGCATAATCACGGATCTTAAGTCTCCATAGCAAGGTAACCAACTCCTGCCATGTAGACATAGAGTCCCATCAGCACATGGTTCCAACCTTTCCTTGGGTATGTCTTTTCTGATCATACCACCTACGTCTCCGTTCACCAGGTTCTCTGGTTTCTGGGCTTCGATCTGAGCTTCTAGTATTCGTTTGGGAAGATCCAAGCCGATTGTCATAACTAAGGCTCAAACCCGCAGTGGCTCAATCCGTTCCTTCCGGCTCAATGCATCGGCCACTACGTTTGCCTTCCCCGGATGATAACGAATATCACAATCGTAATCACTTAGCAATTCTAGCCAACGGCGTTGCCTCATATTGAGCTCCTTTTGATCGAGAATGTGTTGTAGGCTCTTGTGGTCGGTGAATACGGTGCATTTGGTTCCATATAGGTAATGTCTCCATATTTTTAGGGCAAATACCACCGAACCAAGCTCTAAATCATGAGTGGTGTAATTCTTCTCATGTATTTTTAGCTGTCGAGAGGCATAGGCAATCACCTTCTCTTTCTGCATCAACACCGCGCCTAAGCCTTTGTGTGAAGCATCACAATAGACCACAAAATCCTCGCTTCCTTCAGGTAAAGCCAGAATCGGTGCACTGCACAACTTCTGCTTTATTAACTGAAAAGCGTTTTCTTCCTTTTCACCCCAATCAAATTTGATTCCTTTCTAAGTAATCTTCGTCATGGATTTAGCAATCTTCAAGAATCCCTCGATGAATCTCCGATAATATCCAGCATGTCCTAAGAATTGGCGAATCTCCGTCGGTGACTTAGGAGATGCCCAATCCTTGATGGATTCGATCTTGGCTGGATCTACATGAATGCCTCTGCTATCAATGACGTGGCCGAGAAATTGTACCTTTGGGATCCAAAACTCGCATTTTGAAAACTTAGCGTACAACTGTTCTTTCTTAAGCAATTCCAAAATTGCCTTAAGATGTTCCCCGTGCTCTTTCTCGTCCTTTGCATAGATAAGTATGTCATCGATGAAGACAATTACGAACTTATCCAAGTAAGGCTTGCACACTCGGTTCATGAGGTCCATGAATACCGCAGGTGCATTTGTTAGTCCAAATGGCATAACCTGGAACTCGTAATGACCATACCGAGTTCGGAATGCCGTCTTAGGAATGTCTTGTTCTCGTACTCTAAGCTGGTGATAACCCGATCTCAGATCTATCTTTGAATAAATACTAGATCCTTGAAGTTGATCAAACAAATCGTCAATCCTTGGAAGTGGATAGCGATTCTTCACTGTTAGCTTATTTAACTCACGGTAGTCGATGCACATCCTGAATGATCCATCCTTCTTTTTGACGAATAAGACCGGGGCTCCCCAAGGTGAGGAACTAGGTCTTATGAAACCTTTGTCGGTAAGCTCTTGCAGTTGCTCCGACAATTCCTTCATCTCGGACGGTGCCAATCGATATGGTGCTCGAGCTACGGGTGCGGCTCCTGGAATTAGGTCGATCTGGAATTCCACTGGTCGAGTTGGAGGAAGACCTGGCAAGTCCTCGGGAAATACTTCAGGAAAATCCCAGACAATTGGTACGTCCTTTATTTGTTTTCCTTCCGGCTTGTCCTCCTCTTTCTTGGCGGATATCTGTGCCAAGAAGACCTGACATCCCTTCGCCAAGTACTCTTGAGCCTTTGTACATGAGATGACTGTCAACTGCGATTCTCTTCCGTAGTTACTTTCGTTGCCATGAAACGTCTAAGTTTCATTCCCATAGGGAATTTGAACAAGTTTCTCATCGCATATGATCACGGCGTGACATCTCCTTAACCAATCCATACCGATGATGACGTCAAAACTACCTAGTTCGACGGGCAATAGATCTATGTTGAATGGATGTTCTAAGAAATTTAAGGTGCAACCTTGTATAATAGTGTCTATTCTAACTATTTTTCCATCAGCTAACTTGACATCGTAACTATTATCTAATTGGGTTGGGGCGATATCAATCTGGGAACTAAATGGAGTAGATATAAAGCTCCTATTGGCACCAGTATCGAATAAGATAGATGCATAGTAGTTGTTTAAGAGGAACGTACCCGTGATGACATTTGAGTCTGGGCCTCCTGGTGCATTTCCTCTCTTCTCAGCATTCCCAACTGCATAAACCCAACCTTGTGCATTCCTATTTCCTCCATCCTTATTCTTTAACTTCAGGCAATCTCTCTTGAAATGCACTGGTGCTCCACACTCAAAACAACCATTTCCATTAGGAGTTGCCTTATTTCCCCTCTGAGTTGGCCAACGTTTGTGTTACCAGAACTCCTGCAATCGCGGGCAAAGTGCCCTACCTTGTTGCACTTGTGGCACTTCTGAGTACACGGGCCATTGTGGTGAAAATGGCACTTGGTGCACTTGGGCAAGTTTCCTCTATAAGTCTTCTTTTCACTAGTCCCCATATTGTAGACCTTGGCTACATTCTGCTTCTTGAAGGGTTGTTGTTGGTGTCCATGATTGTTTCTGGTCGAATCTTCCGCCTTCCTTTTGTTATCAGATCTTTCCGCATAGGTACGGAGTTTCTGATCCATCAAGTCGTTGGCCAACTCAATCGTCTCATCCAACGTCTTAGGTTTGGAAGACTTCACATTCCCATAGATGTTATCAGGAAGTCCACGAATGTACTTGTTGATTTTCTCAGTTTCATTTGCACAAAACTTGGTACATATCAGAATTAACTCCTGGAAACGTTCAGTGTAGGCCGAAACATCATTCCCTTTGACCTTTAGGTTCCACAACTCAATCTCCAGTTTCTGGATTTCACCCTGAGGACAATACTTGTCCGTCATCTTTTTCTTGAGTCCTTCCCAAGTCATTGTGTATGCCTCGAGACCTAAGGTTCTTATCTGACCGTTCCAATAAGTTAATGCATCATCTAGTAGTGTGCAAGTGGCAAATTTTACCTGATTCTCAATCGCACAACCACTGATGTTAAAAACTGCTTCCATCTTTTCAATCCACCTAGTCAAACCGACCATGCCTTCAGTTCCTTTGAAATTCAGGGGTTGACATTTCATAAAATCGGCGTAGTAACAAGGACGCGCAGTTTGCACGTTCCTTCGGTTATCCCCGTGTAAAATGTGGCTTCCCTCTCCATTGGTGGGGTTTCGCTGAAGAGCCTGATCGATCATAGCTTGAACGGATTCTGGAGTCATGTTGTTAGGGTTGGTGTTGTCAGTAGGGGTATTCTGTCCACGTCTAGTTGTAGGTGCCATGATTTGTCTATATCACAGAAGACAAAACGTGAGATCATAATCGTGGCAAAAATATATAACAATGTATAGGTAAGATAACAACACAAGAGAGGTATATAGTACAACATAACACATCTATTTCATTTATAACTTTGAAAATTTTACATGAAACAGCTGTCTGATTACATAAAATCCAATACAATAATCTAAGGCTATGCTAGCGGGGAAAAAAACCCCTAATACTTAACATGCCTATACAATATCCTAGCAAAATAAAATAACAAGATCGCTAGATGTGACTGTCGGCATCCCCAGAAGCATCCTGGTGATCTGGAATCCTAGCCTCTGGTCCTGGCTGTCTAGCTCATCCTGCATGTCCCCCAACCTTGTCTCATATCTCTCAGTACTCGAAGAGTCTCTGTCATCTGTGCCTGACGTCTACGGTCAGACTCTCGCAGTGCTGCTATCTCAGCCTGCTGCATCTTGAAACGAGTCTCGGACACCTGGTGCTATGTCTGGATGAGGGTACTCTGAAGCTGGAGCGGTGTCTGATGAGCCTGGATGTGGGTCTCATGTGCATACACGTGGTCACGGTGGGTCTGAAGTTCCTGATAGGTCGCCTGACTCAATCCTATCGAATGAGCCCAAGCCTCTCGGGAAGCATAGGCCTCCTCCTCCACCATCCAAACCGTCTCTTGGAGAGTCATCCTATCCATCATAAGTAAGTCAACCCGCTGCGAGTCCCTATCGACTCGCCGTGATATACGAGACCTCCCATCCTGAGCATCCTCTAGTAAAGCGTACATATCCTGTATATCACGCTTATGTACCTCAGCAAGCTTTACAACTCTAGTACTGACCTCTCCTAAGGTCACTGGTGCTACCTCAGGCACTGCCTCTGCCGGATCTACCCAAGTATCCCTAATACCGTACCCAACATCTCTAACTCCCTGTCATCTCTCCTCAGCATCTACCGTGCTGACAAACCCATAATCTGTACCCCGACCTCTGGTAGGTCTAGCAATAGAACTCTCTCCAACCTCATATTTGGGTACTGGGATAGACAACGCAAACTCTTTGAAGGTGGTGCTCAGACTAGGGAATTATCATCCCTATGGTAAACGGTGTAGGTGCTTGTGTAGAGTGGTGGTAGTGGTGGAAGTAACGGTGATGGTAATGCGGCTGTGACTGCATCAATAAGAGCCTGCGTGTATGCCATCCTGAGTGTCTGAATTTGGGTCGGACACCTAGATAATGGTGGTAATGGTGATGGTACTGATGGTGGTGATGAATGTGCAGGTGGGGCCATGCACCTAGCAAGGCGCTCCCCTACAGAGGGTGGTGATAGTGAGACAGGTGGTGATGGTGATGGAGTAGTCATGGCTAGAAGTCTCTCGACCTTTGTCTTGGGTGGAAGGGATATGGAAGCCTGAAGCCGGTTACTAATCCTAGCTCCAACAATAGAAATGTCAGTGGAGGATGGTGGTATAATAAGCTCTGTTCCCTCGGGTAGGAAAACAGGCTCACTGGTAGGTACAACAGCAGCGGAGTCGGCCGGAGCTAGGTGCTCCTCTTCCTCATTGTCCTCCTCATCCTCCTTGTCCTTATCCTCATCCTTGGCGTCATCCCTAGATGAATCACCGTCATCATCATATCCATCATCTCCTCCATCCATAGGATAGTCAACCGGACCATCCTCTGTCTCGTCATCCTCATACTCCTCCGGATCCTCCTCGGGATCTGACTCAGTAACATATCCAGGTGACTCAGCAGTAGGTGAATCAACAGGAGGTAATGGCTGCTCCTCAGCCAGAAGCACATGCTCGTCCTCTAATGGCAAGTACTCGGGGTATACAGGCTCTGGCACGAAATCAGGATCAGGTGCCTGTATGAATCTAGGCTCACGCTCATCCTCGTCCTGAGGAACTGGCTGAATAGGGAGTCCATCGTATCCGTATACGATAACCCGTGGAACGCCTCCCTCCGATACCTCCTCATCGTCAGCTCCCCAGAAAACTCTGCCGGGCTCAGAGTCGGTGTAGACGGAAGTGTAGGTGACAGCTGATGAAGCAGAAGACATGACTGCTGCAAAAGCAAAATAACTTATATAAGTATTACTTATAAAAAGAATATCTGTATAATATGACTATAAGTTTTAATTATTAGGAGACTTATAGTAATATACGTAATATCGTTTATATTTACGTATACCAGTCATGTAAGCACTTAGTAACCACTAATGCTAAAGCAATGTCTATCATGTAAGCACATAAATCATATGCAACCAAGTAATGTATGTATATCCCTACAAACCCCGTTTGTAAACAAAGTGTTTGAAATTGGTTATAGTCCAGACAAAACTTTTGACCTGGTTCTCTATAACCTTGGCTCTAGATACCAATCTGTAACACCCCCAAATCTGGGTCGCAACGGAATGTTGAATATCCGAGGGCGTTACATTTATGGATCAATAGCACAATATATGAGAACGACCACTAAACGTGTCATTTGAAAAAGATACATTGGATTAACAAAATACTTGTTTGTTACATAAGCCCATGGCTTCAAATTGTTCACCAATATAAATAAAGATTCCAGTTTATAACAATTGTCCCCAAAATAAAATAAGACCCTAAATCTTAATTGTTGACTCCTCAGTTATTGACTCCCAATGTATCATCGCACCTCATGCCTTATCGACCAAAAAAACATGCTTAAAACGTCAACATAAAGTTGGTGAATTCATAGGTTTATGTAAATCAATTGTAGGACCGCAAGATTTCCAAGTGTATGATTAAGCAACAGATGCAAACATCATAAAAAGTAATTACGTTTTCCTAAGCTCATGACACTGAAGCTCGACATGTATGAATGCAAATAAATTGCCAATAATTGCCCATGAATGATGTTCTAACCCGAAACATCCCAAATCCGACATGGTATACGTTCGTTCCCGGTGATAGCTAATTCACCCGAACGGGGACCGTCAATCCCAAATAGATATATTTATAACATTTGCGCTCACATAATGTAATTCCCATCTACATCTATGCAACTAGCAGTTCATGATAACAGGCTCAGTAGGTTATCGTGTTTGAAAATGGTTATAGTCCAGACAAAACATTTGGACTGTGTTCTCATAACATTCGGCTTTAGTACCAATCTTACACCTCAAATCTGAGCACGCAGCGGAATGTTGAATATCCAAGGGCGTTAATTTAATGGATCAATAGCACAAATATGGAGAACGACTATCTAACGTGATCGTTTGACAATAAAGATCATTGGGATTATCATAATCTGTATTGTTACATAAGCCCATGGCTTCTAAATTGTTCAACAATTATTAAAATGATTTGGTTGTATAACAATTTTCCCAATATGTAATTAAGGACCCCATATATTAAGTGGTTGACGTCTTCAATTATTGACTTCCAATGTATCGTCGCACCTTTGCCTTATTGACCTGAAAAACAATGCTTAAAAACGGTCAACATAATGGTTTGGTGGAATCATAGGTTATGTAAATCGATGGTTCAGGGACCGCAAGATTTCCAAGTGTATGATTTAGGGCAAACCACATGCATACATCATAAAAAGTGATTACGTCTTCCAAGGCTCAATGACACGAAAGCTTGACATGTAATGATGCAAATAAATGCCAGTAATTGCCATTGAATGATGTTTCATAAACCGTATAATACCAAATTCGACATGCTATAACGTTCGTTCCCAGTGATGCTAGTCACACGAAAGGGATTGTCAATCTCGTAATAGTCTTTCAATAACATTCTGCGTTTTGGTAATACTTTTCGGCAGAAACTGGTAGGGGCGTTTTGGTCATTTTCTGTTGGGTTTCGGGTCTCGGCTAAAACTAAGAAGTTGTTCGGAATATCGTTTCGCATGAATTCTCTTTAGAACCCGAGTTGTGAAAATGTGATTTAGTGGGTCGTTATAGTCGGGTCAGACTTAGAAAATAAATATATTTTATAAAAGTCATTACTACTGGTAGTAAATTAGTTACTCCTGGTAGTTATAGTCATTACTACTGGTAGTATATTAGTTACTCCTGGTAGTTATAGTCATTACTACTGGTAGTGTTATAGTTAGTCCGGCTAGTACAAAGGGAAAATAGTATATATAAAATATACTCAGTGTTAAGGTTAGGACGCGCAAGTGGATTTCTCATCACATATATGTATGTAAACATATATATAAATATATATATGTTTTCGTTGTAACGATGTACACATCGTTGATAGTACTTTATACATATTGTAATCGAACGACATAATTATAGGTCGTGGTCGAGATCGTTGCTGCTTCGTTGTGATTTATTCGGTTTATTTGATCTTGATCGTTGATCAAGGTGAGTTCATAGCCCCATGTTTTACAATTATTGATTTACAAGTTTTGGGGTGAGAAACATGCTTTGTTTTACAAATTGGACGCAAGTGTACATTTTATCATGATTACGTGTTTGCCTAAGTAGCGATAACCCACTATGCCCATGAATCATGAACTGTTAATTCCTGGTTTGGAAGCGCGAGTGATTATAGATAGATCTATTTGGGATTGACCTCCCCGTTCGGGTGACTAGCTATCACTGGAAACGAACGTATATCATGTCGGATACTGGATGTTACGGGTTGAACATCATCACGGGCAATGTAGGCAATATTTATATATTGTATTCATTTATGTCGAGCTTCGGTGTCATGAGCTTAGGTAAACGTAATTACATTTTGTGATGTCTGCATCTGTTGCATTATCACGGGGAAAGTCTTGCGGTCCTGGATTATACATTTATATAAACCTATGAATTCACCAACTTTATGTTGACCTCTTTAAGCATGTTTTTCTCAGGTTTTGGTATGAAGATAGTTTGGATGGGACGGAACGCGGATATCAAGAATGAAGGCTCGGTGAACATATGTTTATAAATTAATGAAACATTTTTGAAATAAAGTCGTGATATGACTTGTATAGTTTGGGACCTATCTTTTAGCACTCTTTAATGGGTCGTTGGGCCCGTTAGAGGCCCGAATGGGTCCTAAGGTTTTTGGTTGGGTCCATTAGGGTCCGTTTGCTATATTAAGGTCTATTAAGTCCACTTAGCTTATGGGAGCTTCTCAATAAGCTGCCTTAGGCTTGTCGTGAGCTTATGGCTTGATTAAGACTCGTTAATGGGCTAGAAAGCCCATTAAGGGTTCCGTTTGGTTTCAATTGGTAATGCAAGGCCTAAGTTGATTAAATAAGTACTCCTAACCCATGAATAAGCTCAAATGGCTTATTGTTAAGCCGTAGCTTATTACACGAGGCCTCGTTAGGCCTGTTGGGCCTCCAACAGTGGGCTGCCAAGCCCATGTGACCCGAGCCTAACCCTTTGTTACACTAGTTGATTTCTAGGTTTTGTTTATACTCGATACGCCCTACTTAACGATTATCAATCGTTACTTAACGCGTGCATTCATTTATTATGCCGTTATATGTGTTCCCAAGCTCAAAGGTTTCGTTTATATCAAAAGTTTACATATAGGGTTCGTGTTTTCACCAAGAACGAACTCATGAACACTTTGGTTTATGTTTGTGGGTTTCTTATGAAACGTTTAAGCTATAACTCGTTTGTTAATCATCTTTTAGTCACGTTTACACCACACAAGACTTTATTTGTGAAACTTAGGTGTGTGAACCATGCATGGATCAAACCATGCATGTTCATGCACCCGCATACGTCCCAAATGGAAATGTCATGACTTATATACATAACAAGGCGTATAACGAAATGATATTGACATATGAGGCTTAGGTATGACTTACAAAGGTCCTAAGTTTTGCAAATAGATGTCGAGTAGGAGCGAACAACAACAAACCGCAACAACCCTAGCTTTCAAAAGCTTTCACAAACCCGAAACCCTAACTCCTTGCTAATCCTCGTACGTGATCCTCTAGTGAGTGTATCACTTGGGAGATGAAGTAACAATAAGGACGATTTGCGTCTTGTGTTTGGTTTTATGACCCGAATAAAGAGAGTGTATGTGTTTAAGTGTTTGTGTTTGTAAGAGTGTAAAAGTGGTGAGACTATGTGAGTATTTATAGGCAATTGGCTAGTTACAAATTCCTAGTTACATAACCAACCAAAACCAAACGAGTCCTTAGTGGTTTCGGTTTAGGGTTAGTTAACAAGACATGGTTTTGCTTAAACCACCAAGTACACTCTTTAATTGCTTCTAAGATGTACAAGATTTGCAAGATACTATGTTTGAGTGTTGTGTATGTAGTCACGGTTTAGCAAGGCACAAGAGAGATCATTTGTGATTTTTACACAATGGTTATTAGGCTCTAAGTACCTTGCATTAATGGTTAATATGTTGTACATGTACTTAGCAAGATTTAGGAGATTTGTGTGATGTTTGATGGTTAGCCGTGGCCTAAGGGATCAAAAGAGAAGCAATTGGCTATTATCCAATGTGTAATAAGTTAAGTGGAAACATTAAGTACCAATATTAATTAAAGGGAGCTTGTACATGTACTTTCAAGATCATTAGGAGGATTTGATTTAGCTAGTAAACACTAAGGAAGATTTATGTGGGTTTTTCATACCCACATTCGGCTATTTTGTGTTATTAACACAAAATTTGGTCAAGTTTTGTGTTTAGGCATTTCAATTGGGTATTGGTTTGAATCTAGGTAAGTCTAGGTATTTTCGTGGTGTATCCAAGTGTACTTTATTGCGAAACGTAAACCTTTTACGTGACCAATAAGAATAAAACACGCACTGTTTATAATTATCTTTGTAATAATTATATATTACCTAGTTGATGTAAACCTTAATTTATTTGGTGACCGTTTACATTAATTGATTATTTCTAGTCTATGCGATTTAGCTTAAAAGTAAATATTAAAAGTAAACGCGTATCGGACTAAATAAATAGTGACGAATAATAGGTGTCGTAAAATGACCTGAAATTGAGAAATGTTACAATAACCAAGATGAAAAGGAAAGGAGATAGAGGATCTCCTTGCCTAAGACCACGCTTAATGGAGAACTCAGACGTAGGGCTACCATTAATAAGAATAGAAGCTCTCGAAGAATTGAGACAAGCTTTAATCCAAGAGCACCATTTATTACCAAATCCAAAACTGTCGAGAATGTGAATCAAGTAATTCCAGCTTATGGAATCAAAAGCCTTTTCAAAGTCCACTTTAAAAATGAGGAGCTTCTTTTTTCGTTTTTTATACCACTCAATGATTTCGCTTAGAATAACGGGGCCATCAAGAATTTGACGACCAGCAATAAACGCCGACTGTTCCTTGCTAACAATCTTGTCAATCACTTTAGATAAACGGTTAGCTAAAATCTTGGCAATGATCTTATAGTGTATACCAATAAGCGAAATAGGGCGAAAGTCAGTGATTAAGGTAGGGTTGTTGACCTTTGGGATAAGGGTGAAAAACGAAGAATTAGCACCATTAGGCATAACACAAGAAGCAAAGAATAAGTTAACAAAATCATATAGATCCTTCTGAATAGTGCCCCAATACTTCTTCACAAACGCAAAAGAGTAACCATCCGGGCCCGGAGCTTTACTACTTCCACAATCCCAAACGGCTTCCTTAATTTCCTCAAGGGTAACCTGTCTTTCAAGAGTTTCTCGATCCATGCAATTAAGGGAATGAGAATGAGGAAGGTTAGAGAACATAACCTGTGAATCTTGAGCTTGGAATTTCCTTTTATAGAATTGAAGGAAGGCATCCTTGATCAAACAAGGGTTCGTGATCCAATTTCCTTCAACCATAATCCCATTGATCATCTGATTCCGCCTTTTTTGGTTGATGAGCCCATGGAAGAATTTGGAATTTTCATCCCCTTCTATATCCCATTTGACATGAGCTTTTTGAATAATATCCATTGAAGCAAACTTATCGATCTTTTCAATTTCTTGAAGAAGGATGAGGCGGTGATCATTGTCGGAAGGCATAGCGGATCCCTCATCAATCCTTTTCTCAATTGAATTAATTTCCTCAAGAGCCACGGTTTTTCTGTTTCTTTCCAACGTCTTGATGTTGTTGCTCCATTGTTTGATCTTATCCTTGAGGCGGCGAAACTTTTCATGACATTTGAGATTAGAATCAAGCAATTCCCATTCCTCTTTAATGAGGTTATCAAAACCATCTCTCAGAAGCCATGAGTTATACAATTTGAACGGAGTGGGACCAAAATCAGTTTTGTCAATATGAAGAAGGATAGGGTTATGATCAGACCATAACCTATCGAGAGCAGTAATCCGAACATCTGGGAGCCGAATAGTCACATCTTCTGAAATAAGGAAGCGATCAAGTTTACTAAGCTTAGTACCTGCTTTATTCATCCAAGTAAAAGAGCGACCACCAATAGGAAGATCGACTAAACCTGTAGAAAAAAAAAAAAAAAAAAAAACAAAACAAAAACAACCCCACCCACACACAAAAAAAAACAAAAAAAAAAAAAACAAAAAAAAAAAAAAAAAAAAAAAAAAAAAAAAAAAAAAAAAAAAAAAAAAAAAAAAAAAAAAAAAAAAAAAAAAAAAAAAAAAAAAAAAAAAAAAAAAAAAAAAAAAAAAAAAAAAAAAAAAAACAAAAAAAATAAAAAAAAAAAAAAAAAAAAAAAAAAAAAAAAAAAAAAAAAAAATAAAAAAAAAAAAAAAAAAAAAAAAAAAAAAAAAAAAAAAAATAAAAAAAAAAAAATAAAAAAAAATAAAAAAAAAAAAAAAAAAACACCAACAACACCCAAACACAAAAAAAAAAAAAAAAAAAAAAAAAAAAAAAAAAAAAAAAAAAAAAAAAGGAGCGACCACCAATAGGAAGATCGACTAAACTTGTGGAATCAATGAAAGAGTTAAAATGATCAGCTTCAATACTATTCAAAGTAGTACCAAACCTTTCTTGTGCGTTTCTGACAGCATCATGTTCTCCAAAAACATAATATAGGAGCCTTTATGGTGATGCATGAGTCTGTTGAGTCTATTCATTAACGGAGTTTAGAAAACATGATCTTGTGGGCCTAAATATTCACATGGAAAACAGTCTCCCACTACATTCTTCCAATTCCCTTTGATAATAATAAACGAGTCGTCACACCAAATAGAATTCTTAGAGAACATATTGGGGTTCCATATAGAAATAAGACCACCTGAGAGACCACGAGCCATACTACAAGCATAATCAAAAGCATAGTTACCCCACATAGATTTAATTCGAAATAGCTCAAGACGAGTCATTTTTGATTCTTGGAATCAAGAAAATGCACATTGTGTTTAAGGCAAAGGTCCTTTATCCACATGCGTTTTCTTCTTTTCCTCGTACCACAACTATTTATTGACAAAATATTCATTTGTCAACCATGTGAATCCCGATTCCTTTGATCATTTTGTTTAGAGTTTTTTTACATCATAACCAAGTGATGAGCCCACATCAATGATTTGGTTGGTTCACTTAAAAGGGAAAAATCTTGATATCATTTTTTCTTACATCTTGCAAACGATGTAGAACAATTGCTGGATGATGAAAAGCTCCTTTTCATTGAACTCAATCCAGGAGGTCTACTTAAATCTGAAGAATTATCCTTTGTTTCTGAAGTAGTGGAATTAAAATTGGTGTCTTCTTCCACTTTTTTCTTTGGGGAGTCGATTGAATACCTATTTTCACCATCTTTTTTGTCCCCTTCGGTATCCAGTTCATTGTCAAAAGCTTGTTCATCCATATTGTTGAGTTTTGTTTGGAGTATTTCAAAATCATCAATCGGTTGCTCGTCGTTTGATTCAGATACATGATCCACCTCCCTTATGTCGGTGGTGCTGGGGAAATGTCATTGTAGTCATCTTTTATTTTTGTACTCCATGATCCAATTTCTTGGACCGAAACCTCAAAAGACTCATTCTTGATGTCGACTTGAACAGTTTCCGAAATGAGTTGATGTGATTTGGTAGATATGCAAAGTCTACCCGAACTCAATGCTGTGGATTCTTCCTTCTCAAAGAACAAGAATTTCCCAAAGCTACTTGCAATCTTTTTGTAAGCCATTGAGCCCCAAGCACATAAAGGTAAACCACTCACCTCAATCCAAAGAATCGTTCATCCATTTTAAATTAGGCATCGGAGGCCCTTTAACTCGAATACAACCTTTAAGACTTTCATTTCTTGGATTTATGGAGACAAACTATGATGAGGAAAAATTGTATCCAATCCAGTATCCGCAAATGGATGAATGTTTAAGATTATGAAGCTTCTTTCCTACAAATGCATAACATGTTTTCACTGGTGAATCGATGTCTTTCAATTTCACAAGTAGGATTGTATCCGTGTTTTCCACATTAATGGTTTCTTGTTCCGTGAGTGTGATGGTGCGTTTTTTGGATGGGTTTTGTTTCGTTGGAGGTTGATATGGGAACATATTTGAGGGACGAGACGGTATGGAGGTTTTTTAGTTGGTGTGTTTTGATTTCTGGAGGTTTATTATTTGTGGCGATGTTGCTAAGAGATGGGAAGGCGTTATGGTTATTGGCGGTAGTGAAAGCGTTGGTAGGTTTTGGTTGGGATTGAGAATATTTTGGTGCTAGGGTTTTTGTGTTGGGACGTTGGTTTAAAGCTAAGGTGATGTAAAGATGAAAACTACCAATCTATATATTCGACATAGAGTTCACAATAGAATTTGCATCCTTAACACCAAGAAATTTAATAAAACCAAAGCGTTTACCTCCTTTAGATAATTTATTAGCGATGAAAGCGTCAACCAAACGACCATGAGAAGCACACACGTTCCATAATCCTTTTGATGTTAATGCCGGAGGCATATTGGTGACATAAAAGGATGTTGCAATGTTCTCCAAATCCTTATGATAAGGATTTCCAATTGGTTTTGATTTCTTGTTCCGAGTTATCCATGTCCAACCATTTTGATCCGTATTGACGAATTGCTTTCCCATGAAGAAGAAAATTGATTAGGGTTTTTGAAGATTAGGGTTTTTTTTATTGAATGAAAGATCGAGGAAGAAGATGGGGATGGTTTGAAGGGAGGAAAATTGATTAGGGTTTTTGAAGATTAAATAAGAGCCTTTTAATAAGAGCCTTTTAAATTGATTAGGAAAATTGATTAGGGTTTTTGAAGATTAAATTGATTAGGGTTTTTGAAGATTAAAATTGATTAGGAAAATTGATTAGGGTTTTTGAAGGGAGGAAAATTGATTAGGGTTTGAAGGGAGGAAGAAGATGGGGAGGGTAGATCTTTTAAATTGATTAGGGTTTGAAGGGAGGAAGAAGATGGGGATGGCACAAGGGTTTCAAAGAAAATCTAGCTAATGCAGATTTAGCATTCTACAATAGGGTATGCAACTTTACTGATTTTTCAGTTTGGGTTTTCTGGGGTTTTAGATCGGGATTCTATTGTTGAATCATATCAAGAAGTTCAACGAAAATACTCAACAAGAATGAAACACATGAAAATCAGAAAATGTAAGTCACAACACGTCTAAGCAACTAATTACATAGATAAACCACTTTAGATTTGTAAAGTAAAAAAGATTATTTTTCTCTACATCTATTCATTCAAAAAGTAAAATTGTTGTGAAACAACGACCTAATAGCATCTAATAACAATACACATAACATATGTATGAAAGAAAAAAGTAGAGGGAATCGAGATATGTATTTCCTTGAGAGAGATAAACTACAAAGTAAGCCTCAATTTATAGGGCTCTCATATTCCATGCATTTAGTACAATCATAATTAGGGGAATACAAAGGATCAAATGTTATGAGAGTTAAGGTATATGGATAGCCACATCATTAATTCTTCATAACACTCCTTCTTGGATATCCATCATTGGTTCTCATACGCTTAGATGTGTTGCCTCGTTAAAAACCTTGCTTGGAAAAACCCTGTGAGAAAAAACCATAGCTAAGAAAAAAAGAGTGCAACGCGTATATTCTCCCTCTAATTATTAGATCACTTAAGTTCATTGAGTCTTCGCATTCCGATGACGTGAACCAAGTTCTTGAATGTTGCAGTAGGAAGTGCCTTGGTAAATAAGTCTGCTAGGTTATTAATTGAACAAATCTTTTGAACAATAATATCGCCACTCTTCTACAAGTCATGGGTGAAAAAGAACTTCGATAGAATATGCTTGGTTCTGCATCTTTGATGTATTCGTCCTTAAGTTGAGCAATGCATGCTGCATTATCTTCATGTACAACTGTTGGGGCCTCCTGGCCTGAAGAAATCCCATATGATTCCCGAATATAATGTATCACACTTCCCAACCATACACATTCTCGACTCGCTTCATGGATGCCCAAGATCTTTGTGTGATTTCATGAAGTGGTACTCATTGTTTACTTTACGGAACACCATGAAATAGCAACATCAAAACTTGTAAAAACATATCCTGTTTGGGACCGACCGGTATGGGGATTAGACATATATCTTGCATCTGCAAAACCAACTAGATTTCTTTCGGATGGGTTAGTATAATATAAACCCATATCTGTACCTTAACGGTAGTGAAATATTTGTTTCACCCCACTCCAATGTCTTTTGGTTGGACATGAGTTATACCTTGCCAATAAGTTCAACGCAAATGATATATCCAGTCTTGTATGACTCGCAAGAAATTACAATGCCCCCATGACACTTAAATAAGGTACTTTTAGACCAAGAATTCCCTCGTAGTTATTTGTAGGTCGAAAATGGTCATTTTTAACATTTAGGGTCCTTACAACCATCAGGGTGCTCAATAGATGGGATTTGTCCATATAAAATCTTTTTAAAAATTTATATGTGTATGCATTTTGGTGAATGAGGATTCTTCTTTTGATGTTCAATTTGTAATCCAAGAAAAAAATTTGTTTTTCAAGGTCTTTCATCTCAAATTCTTTCTTTAAGCATTCAACTACCTTTGTAACCTCCCGTGGAGTTCTGATAATATTCAGATCATCAACATAGACAACAATTATGATTTATTAATGTCCAGATCCTTATATAAAAATGCATGGGCAGATAGAATTGTTTTTTGTATCCTTCCTTTAATAAATATTCACTAAGACGATTGTAACAGATATGCCCAAAACATGATTAATTTGATACAATCATGTGGTGTTCTCAAAAACTTTTCTTATATGCTTTAAACATTAAAAATCACTAGAATGATTCATGTATTTTAAAATAATCTCAACATCACATGAGTTCTATTCATATATCTTTTAGACGCATATTGGTTGCTTTGCCAGACTTGTAAATATTAAATACATTATTAGATCCACCACACGAGAACATGTCTTATGATCATTTCCATGTCTCCATGTCTTTACGAAAATATTGTGTGCCTTTAGTTTGCCTTAGATACAAAAGTTTCAATACTTTAATTTTGCTTTTTCATAAAGACCAATGTATATCCAATAATTTTACACATTCATATGTTCAGACTTCAAGTCTCGGGAACCATTTCTCATCACAAGAGACTTTAATCTTTTATTAGCTCTTTGCATCTTTATTCCTTTGGTCACTTATTTATACATTTGCACTTCATGCATGTATGCTTCCATGATTATAACGCTATCTTTTTATTTATATAATCATTACCATGCTCATTATCATATATAATAGTACTATCGACATCGATTTATTACTTTTCGATTCCACACTTTACTAGACATTATATTATATCATGTATATTTATTGAGATCTCATAGTTTTTCACATACTCGGGTTTTCAAAAACATTCATGTCTAGTATCTCTTTTGGAGACTAGTATGGGGTCTTTGTCACCTCGATTTGACCATCATGATATTCTTGCTCCATTGTATTTATTAATTCGAGGAATTTTTATTTGGAATCGATTGGTCTATCATGATGCATGCATGTCATAGACTCACTATCAACAATTGGTTTTACTACTGGGACAAACATTAAAACTAGAGCATTAGAAGCGTATATAAGATCTAGTCTCTTAATTTATGTCACTAAAGATGTCTGGCAATTACTAGATCTGGAATATAAATTGTCCATTAAACTTCAAGTTCATATTAAATAGTGTGAGGATCAACATTTATATAATAATTCATTCCAAATATCTCGCTGCTCATTCTCCCCCTAAAAGAATTATCACTTTCAACATCCCATTTTGTGCATTGTGGTGGATTTATTGTATATTGCATAAATATCTCACATGGGAACTATATGGTTTGTGACCAAAACCATTCTAATGGGGAGGATTCATTATAGCTTCTTGGCAAGATGCGAACTTATATGTTATAACATGCCCCATAAACTAAAAAAAATAGTGTTCTCACAATTATTGGCTTTGCAATCAACTGAAGACGTTTATAAACGTTTTAACAAAAGCAATTCACGTATGAACATATAAAGTTTAACATTTATTCCAATAATCGCCCAATGCTTAGAAGTGTTCACACACCATCTACAAAATATAATTTGAAAAATCGTGCTCGCTATTTATAAGCTAAGTTTTTAATCACACTAACCTTAACTTGTGTATTTGATGATCATTTTGACGATGCATAGATTTTAAAACTCAAAATGATCTACATTACGGATGTATAGGCCACATACATCTCCTTTATATTCTTTCCAAAACTTTATAGGACAAAGTCCTCATTGTAATTTAATGGTGATAGATGAACAATTAACTTCCATAGAGAACAATTAAATTTATCTTTGAAGAAACATATTGTTCTTTATATTTCGCATCATCATTGACTCGGGATGGTCTAACCGGTCATGCCACATACTAGAATAATCTATAAACTTATTGTTTATGACCACTTTTTTGCTTCAACCGCACTTTATTTTACGTGAAATCTTGGCACATAAACAACTAGTTTATGACCACATGTGCTTCAATTGCACTTGACTTTATGTTAAAGTCGAATAATATGGTGAAACTAATACATCACACTTATAATTTTATTTCTCCAACCAAATTTATATAAGCTCTTTTATGGCTTTCACACAATGCATTATAATACTTCCTTAGCCTATAACATTATTTAACATGAAACACATTTTATATACTTGTGAATTTGTACAATTTGTAAAACACGTATATACGTGAACCATTGATGACGGTGTCTTATAAGCAAATAAAACTACATGGTAAACATCACATGATAATTATGGTATTAATTACTCTTACATGCAATAATCTCGTTGCATACATATACAACATCAAGCAGCTAATAAAGTCTTGTAACTTAGAAACACCATTTAACTTAACCAAGAAATCTTATTCTTATACATGATATATCCATTATCTTTAAGAACCTTAGTAATAATTTTCAACATTCACTTTATATATGGTCATACAGCTTTTTCTTGGAGGGCTTGCCAATAAATTTTGACATTTACAGAAAAGATGATTCTTATATTAGGTGTAGCGTTATCCGTTGGAGGACGAGTTAAATGATACTTTTTGAAAAGCCCGTTATTTAATTTAGCCAAATGCAAATAATAGTCCAAAACACATGAGCACATAATTTTCATATAGCTACGTGTCAAACCCATACAAAATTTTGGAGCTTATATAACATGTCAAAAGTGTAAACCAAGGCTTTAGTCCAACATACTAAAAATCACTTTAAGATAGTTTTCATAGTTTGTACATAGTAATGATCGTGAAATATATCATATATCATAAATTCTCATGCTTCCTTTATTAAAGGATCAAACCCATGAAACTGTTTTGTTTTTATAAATCAAACAACTCGGTATCATTGTAACCACATGCGAATAATGAATCAACTAACATGTTAAATCATCGATATTCAATTCACCACCTTTCGATTTTATAGATGCCATATATAATTCAAGTATACGAGACATAAAAATACATGTATCTCAACACAGACAAATAACTAGAACAATTTATATGACGACAATGTATAAACCATATGTAAATAGACATTAAACTTGATAAATCTTGCACATTAAATGGGAGGATCAAGATAGTAAGCAAAAGCTAAACATTATCCCACTAATATTAGAACTTATTTAACCTTTAAATGAACTGAGATAAACATTTTTAACCCAAAAAGATGTCAAATGCAACGAAGTAACACAACATATTTTTGATTAAAAATCATTCACTAGTAAGCTATTTCAGTTAGTGTATTCATTATTCAATATCAATCATGATGATGCTCAACTATATTATACCAAACTAGCCTCAAGGCCCGCCCGTTGGGCGGGGAGCTTTAAGAATTTTTTTGAAAGATAAAAGATGGAATAGCATGTTTGATAGAATAACGTTAAAATGAATATAATTATAAAACGTAAAATAAGGTCATGTTCTTAACAAATGTAAAAAAAAGATAATAGATGAAGTGAAAAGGTTCATACGATCATGTTAAAAAATTAAACAAACAATAAACTAATGGTTTTAAGAAATTACAATAAACTAAGTGAAAAGTATCAAACATTACCATTCAAACTACAATAAACAAATTAATACAAATATATCTGGAGTATTGTGTTAGTCTCCATTATCCAACTAAAACACAGAATCCCCTCAACCAAATAAAAATGATATCATTGCAACATATTGCTTTAACCCACTACTCTTGAAGACACGAGTTTGTTACTCTACTTTTAAGCCAAAGTTGCCTCAACCTCTTCATATTTGCACAATGTAGATAGATGGATTCTACTTGTGGATACTACCATGCCATTCCCCTTCAGTTTTAACTTCCTGAGATTCAATTAAACGCCCCATGACGGATCTCATGAAACAATATATGCGACTTTAATAGTTTTGTTATGAAGACCCTGCCCTTTCGAAATTTTCATATGCATACATGTTGTCCAAAGAATTTTGCTTGTCATGCTAACCTCACACATCTAGAAAATGATACCCCACCTTATTGTTTTAACACATCCAACAATGATATCATATCCCACCTCCCAATTTTCCACTTGTGATATACCTTTTTTCCTATATTATGTTCTAAAACTATATTGATCATATCCACATATTTGGACCACAACGAAAAAGTACAAAACTCGTACATCTAGGGTGTCGCCAGCTTCTTATCATCTGTTAAATATCCTTGTTTGC
This sequence comes from Tanacetum coccineum, assembly GCA_026074375.1. Lineage (NCBI taxonomy): Eukaryota > Viridiplantae > Streptophyta > Magnoliopsida > Asterales > Asteraceae > Tanacetum > Tanacetum coccineum. Next base: position 24,892 of record BQNB010006264.1, read on the forward strand.
ATGACGTGTACATAAAATTCTCTATAGCTAAACACTTTGTTACTGTGTTTAATATGTTGATCTTGCCTAAAAAGTTTTTAGATGCTTGATGAAATGGTTTACACTTAATATGTCAATTAATATATGTGAAGTAAGAAACATTGAACTTGCTTACTTTAGATCCTATCCTTAGCAATCAGCTCTAGGAGACCACGTTTTCCATTTCGTGGAGGCTGACATACTTGCCAAAACCCGAAAGACACGTTGTTACCTAAAATATTGTACCCTAAATTACCAACTTTGATTACACTGGTAACTTGTCGTCTACCTCTGTAAAGACAGTTTTTAGTTGCCTAGTCCAATCACCCAAAATCCAGATATGCTCACTCAGTCACCTCAAATGGAATAAGTAATGGAACATGGGTGCATATGAACACGTATCAACTGTTTATAAACATGCATTGCCCGACCCTTGTATTTGACCAGTTGGTGTTTGTCATATGAAGTGCCAATATATTTCTAGGATAAACAACGACCTATAAGATACAACAAATATTATTAGATATGGAGTATATCATGTCCAGCAGTAACAACAGAGGTCGTAATACTTGGTTGAAAAAAAACAATTTCAAGCCTATTTTTTATACGGAATTAGTAGTAAAACAGTATCACTACAATAATATTAGAACTTTTCTAAATATCATGATTTAGGAGGTTATATGCTTTTAAATAGACTTTGGCCGATTTAATTTTTAATCCGTTTTATATGCTTGTAAATTGTTGCATTGTAAACCTGTAGAAAAAGTTCAGACTTGACACTCAACCTGCATCAGCGAACAACTGTAATATATATATATATATATATATATATATATATATATATAACAAACAGCCGTGTGTTCAGGTTGTACCTTGTTTAAAATGGTTTCATGTAGTAACTTGTAACACGGAAATCAAAGCCAGATCGGTCTTTGAATGTGGTTCCCTAATTGATATCATCCTTATTTGTGCTTTTTCCTTGATAGGACCTTTCAATCATAGCAATGGATGTATCCGCAGTTCTGTGTAAAAACATATTTCTATGACCACAAATTGTACCAAAAAGAAAAGATTAAATATGAAGGTATTTATTGATCACAATAAGATAAAGAAACCTAAATGAGTGTACAAAACGACTATACCTTTTTGCCACCTCTATGTGTTATAAATTTGCAAATTAAGAAACTTCTAATTCACTTACCAAAAAAGTACCATAACTTCAATACAAAAAATAAACTAAAAAGACATGGTATACTGATAAATAAACTTCTAAATTCACTTACCAAAACGACTACACATGTGTCATACATTTTTATCCATTATGAATCTGGCATCTTATGGACTAATATATGGGGGAATGTATTTTCAAATTATCTTCTTCAAGTATTTATAGAACTATCTTATTCATGAAGAGCTCTTAATAGTGTCAAATTGATTTAGAAAAAAAACAAAAATACAATGAGGAGCTCTTCAAACAGGGAGCAACATGACAAGTGACCTTTGTATAAGTGGTAGTCTAAATTTATCAGAATTCGCCTAAAGCCTTTGTGCCCACTACTCATGAATGATAGAGATAATCGCTAAATGCATATCTATCCAATTTTTTTCCATGCTACAGCTAATTTGATGACCTTAACTTTTTTTGCTAGTCCAATGGCATAATACTGATCTCCGCCCAAGTTAACAGTATTTTCATATGTAGAAATTACTAATTTTGCGGCATGATATTAGAAAATCCAATGCGCGCCTAATAGTTAACAAATACTCTTTTATACGACTATGTGGGATTAAGAAAGTTATAATATACTTAAAATAAAGAGAAAATGGTACCTTAAATGAGTATGCCAGCGGAATTAATTTATCTGGATTCATTACAACATATCCGAGGGAAGATTTTGAACAGTATTGTGCTCGTCAACCACGCAGTTCCCACATAAGTTATTAACTCTGATCGCGCTTCGACAGTCCGGCTCCTTATATGATAAGATTCTGACAATTTGTGATAATCTACTGGTTAACCTTGTGCTTGCTTCCTCTTCCCTGAACCACGCCTCTTGATCTCATTTTTTCAAGTAGGATTGTGAGAGATTGAAGTTTACGTTGTTACAAGTAAAAATGTGTTTCGGCAACCCAAGTGACAAGACTTATAAGGCGATATGCTTCACATTTAACTTTAGAGAGGTAGAAAAGGACATGAAAATTTAAAAAACCACTTTCCTGAGGCATCCGTTGATTCCCATGGAGAAGGATGCTCCAGTTTGCGCCATGGTATTATAACCTGCAGTTTTGTCCTGACAAAGAGCTTAAAAAAACGTTACATATATCCAAGACTCTGATGACGCAGTAAAATTCTCTTTTCAAAATACACAAACAAATATTTAACAATTCATCAAATTTTTTGAAATAACTACTCATTTACATGTTTTGTACACATGTTTTTGCAGACATGCGCTCTACAAACTCTGCAAAAACATTGCAAATTAAACTTATTGTATTCTGTTGAAAAAAGATACATAAATAGTAAAGATACGAGAGATATATAGAAGTCTAATTCATATAGCTCTAATCTAAGATTAGCCTATATAAATGGAACCCTTGGCTGGTTTTCATTTTAGTGTAAACATATTGGGTAAAATATTTTTAGGTACACGTATAAAAACTATAAAAGCCTCATCGAATTTTTTCTGAAAAAAGACCCAACCAATATGCCAAAGGATTTGTTTAAACAAAATTAGCGGCAAATTTCACTTGTTCTTCATACTAAACAAAGCGCCACAATGTTGACAAACCTGGTCATAATTGCCTAGATACGTATATTCCGACGATGGACATGCACATATGATTTTTAAAAGTCTAAGAAAAAGAACCACGTGACATCAAACATAAGTTGCAAGCAGTAGCAGTAGCAGGTATATATAACTCTAAAAGAGATATGGAAATATGATGGAGGTGGATGTAGAAGAAGTGTGGAATGATATAGATAGATAACGAAGGACAGAACAATATGGAACAAATGCCAGTCCAAATTATAATGAATGCATGGCAGGAAAAAAGACTTAACATAAGGACCAAGAAGATAGTTAATTAAGCGCTCCAAACCTAATAAGCTATAAGCCGGCTATATCAAAAAGGTATTTAAAAGTGCTATTTTTTTTCTTACTCTCTGCTTATTCAAAGTGCTATTCAACTAAAATAATTACTAGCCTACTAAACCTTCAAATATAACCACTCCCCTCTTCTTCTCACAAAACAAACTAAATATCAAAACCAAATTACACTTCTAGAAATGGTAAAACAATATTCAATATTCAAAAACTGACATGATTAAAATTACTTGCAAAGTGCCACAGAGATCTTCTTAACTTGGGATAAGGTGAATATGAAAATGATGGGATAATGGTTAAGGATTGAAGCGTAGAAAATGGGTGTTGCCTTGGTTTGATGTATATAGTATGCATCATGATTCAGAGATGGGATATATGGTTGAGTATTGATGTTGGGTGCTGATAAGTAGTGGTGTTGAATTGATAAAGATGAAATGGATTTTTAAAATGACATGAACAAGATGCTGGAATATATAGAATGCGACGTAAGAAGTGAGGAGCGCTGACTGTGAGTGACGTATCAATTTGTTCGGAAATGACGGTGTGATCTAATAAACGTGGATCGTTCCTTGTGAGTTGATTATAATATTGCGTATGAACAAAATGATGCAAAAAATTATTACCCAGTTTGCGAGGGGGGCTCCCTATGCAGTGCATACAGATAAACTAAGTGTAGTGGAGTATATGATAGACATAATTGAAGCATCCAATACAATGAGTTAGCGTTTTTATGGAGAAGAAGTAGATCATATACGTGTGAACATGAGGCATTCGCATCTGTGATGAGTGAGTAAACGTGTGTGCCCTCTGATCAGCCCCTCGGTTCAACGCGTGCACTCGGATCTATGGAGGTATTAATACATGACCTCCTCAGTCTGAGTCGGTTTTATTTTTAGGTTCTAACTGTATAGTGGGTGCAATTTGACAACTGCTATTTATCACATCTCTATTCAATACTCTTTAAGAATAAATACAATCTTATGTACAAAAACTAACTATATGATAATCGAAATGGTGTCATTTGAACGTTGATCAATACTTTACGCGCTTTAAGCTTCATTCCACACCTACCCCCTACTACATCAACATTCACATACCTAACTTTTATTAAAAAGCTTACAATCTAACATCCTCTCATATCTTACCTCAACCCTATTTATTAACCCTTACTATTATTTTATATTACTTTTTCTAGATCAAACCCCCTCACAGCAATGGCAGTGTGAAGACATTAAGAAACGGTACTCCATCTTCATAACCCAGATAAAAAAATATCGATTTGAATCTGTATAAAAGCCCACAAAACATATATATTTAAGTAAAACCCAAATTTCAACGAAATAACCTATAGAACACTACCTTTAATTCATATGTTGATGTTTTGTTGCATCAAATATAACCTGTGTTCATGTGTTGTAAGGGCAGTGTCACGACACCACTTACCATCAATATCTAGCAGCACCACCAAACTGTACAGCTTTTTATTGTTCGAAAAAGCTACCTTTCACATTGGCATGCAAAATATGAACATTATTAGTTTCAATCACATGCAATATTTGTTATACAATAATACACATTCTTTTGCAAAAATTTGTATACAAAATACATCATTCTTTTGCAACTTTACTTAGTAAATGTGACCTTAAATGGCTTATTATCGGTTCTAAAGCTATGTCTAGTAACATAGTTGAGCCAAACAGTAACTCAGCTGCAAGAACAAAAACCTTTTTTATCATTATTTTTTGAAGAATCACAAAGAAAAAAAAACTCATCTCAACAAATTAATACCGCCTTCGCACAATTTCAAGCTTAACGGATCTTGTTCTCTCCCACGACACTCTATACTTTACATACAACAGAAAAGCATACTATTTTGTCAATCATAACCAAAATAAATGGATAAAACCATGATCGACATAAACCATCCGATCAAAACACAGGTTGAAAAAATAGGGTTTGGCAAATTAAATTAACGAAGTTAATTGAAAAAGTTGGATACTATGATTATGAAAAAACACATACCTTGGATCGACTGTTTCCATCGTAAAGCTTCAATCAAGAATTAATTTCATGCCTAAGATCAATTTGGTTTGGCCAAGCTTTCTGCCCTTGATTGAAGTTTAATCCAAGAAAAAAACATACCTCGGATTTTCATGGTGATTTAAAATTCAATCGTTTAATCAAAAGAATACACCCAACGATTGAAATTGAATATTGGGGGAAGATTGTTTTTTTAGGGATTTTGTTGACCGATTCTTATTTACATTAAATGCTGGAAGTGAGAATGTATGTCAGCCGTTGATTATTTTTCAATTTACAGGTGTCGTTTTCTCAATTTTTTGCTTCCAGATCAAAAAATCAAAAACCTTCTTTTTTATAGGTTATATAGATATATAGATATGTAACTTCATATATGTCACTCAAGTGGTTTTACATATCTCATTAAAATTTCATTATTTTGTAAAGTTGGGTACAAAACTTTAGTCATTTTATACATGTATACCGATAGAATTAAACCAACTTTATGATTTTACAAAAAATATAATGATTACGTAAAATATATGTTGTATAACATGTCATGACCAACATAGAAACCAATTATTTTAAGAATATTTTGAAATATCTAAGAAATCAAAGAAAGTAAGTACCTGTACTTTAAACTAGAATCAAGAAAATAATAATCACAACTCAACAAGATAAAAATCACATAGACTAGGGTACAAAGTGAATATATCTATCACCACATAGATCATCATCTAGTTCAAGAAACAATACCAAAATCAAGTTTAACCATTAATTTGAAATTATATATATACCGATCTTGATACGTAAGCATTTAAGTAAACTTCATACGTTAACTCGTAGTGCTTATAATTTTTTGAATGGGTAAAGCTTTGATCTTATTCTAATGTTGCATATTTTGTGTGTTACATGAAAACAAATAACTAATCCTCTTCATATGGTCACAACTTAGACAATGTTACAATAAAGATAAGATTATAAAATTTTAATATAGCTTAAAACTTGATTGAGTTATGTAAATAAATCATTATATAGTAAAGTTAACAACAACGTATCAAAACGAAATGATACTTCATAACCAAACTGAAGGGTAGAATATTTATTCGTCGATGAACTATTTGATCGAAAATCGATAATTGTCTATGAAGTATTGAAATTTTCATGGCAGCGTGATTCATAAGAATTTCGACAAAACTTTATTCTTTGAAACGAGTTTGATTCACATTAGTAAGATTTATGTCTCTTGATTTAATTTAAAGAAAATGGTAACACTTAAAAACAAACACAAGCAATTAATCAAAGTGAAAGAGAAAACTTATTTCAACATGGTGTCACGTTCAAACCGCAAGATTGTTCTTTCAGTTAGGTATCATTTGAAATACCACCACCACCATGTAAGGGTTTCAAGTCGTACCTTCTTATTTTTTTCACCCGAGACAACTCGTGCTGATAACATGTTGTGAAACAACGACCTAATAGCACCTAATAACAATACACATAACATATGTATAAAAGAAGAAAGTAGAGGGAATCGAGATATGTATTTCCTTGAGAGAGATAAACTACAAAGTGAGCCTCAATTTATAAGGCTCTCATATGCTATGCATTTAGTACAATCATAATTAGGAGAATACAAAAGATCAAATGTTATGAGAGTTAAGGTATATGGATAGCCACATCATTAATTCTTCATAACAAAAATAAACTTTTTTACCCGATAAACCCTACTACTAGTGCAATATGTAAAAGTCCAAGTAGTGGTATATTTTATATAGGGCTGTAACTGAACAATCAGTAAAAAAATTATTAATCGTTCGGTAAAAAGTTTGTGTATGTTCGTTTATTTAATAAATGAACAAACATGAACAACATTTTACATTCGTTAGTTAAATGAACCAACATGAACAAAAGTATTGTACGTTCATTTATGTTCGTGAACGTTCGATTATTCGTTCGTTTATGATCCTATATTTATTTATGTTCGTTTATCGTATCTTTTTATTATATATATTTAAAAGTGTTTTACTTAAACAAAACAACACTTATAAAACACAATATTGTGTATATATTTGTAAATTTTATGTTTATTAATGTTCGCTCGTTTATCTTCGTTCGTTTATGTTGGTTTAGTGTCTTAGGCTCTTAATGAACGAACATAAACAACATTATTTCTTAAAAAACGAGGATGAACAAGAAAATTTGTCCGTTTAAGCGATCGTATCCGTTTATTTGTCTGGCTAAATTTAAACGAACGAACATGAATAAGGCTCTGTCCGTATTCATCCGGTTCGTTTACAACACTAATTTTATACGAGTAAATTATATTTCCAATCTCTTATACCTTCTTTCTTACATCTTATGCACATTCAAATGCATCAAATTCTCTCTCACACACCTTGCACATACACAAATGAGTACATGACACTCTTCTTCATATTCATTCAAACCTCCAGTGTTATTCCTGGAACATGCAACTTCAGTTCAAAATTTATTATTTTTTGGTTTTAAGTTTTAATAAAAGGATAAGGGTAAGCACTCTAAATTCACAAAGTATGCACTTCTATATAAGATAACCAACCAAAAGAATAAATCTAGATATTTTTACTCTAAGCCAGAGTTTCAAAGGGTATGCAAGTGCATACCCTTCCCCTACTATCATAGAGTACGTCCTTATACATGGACGGATTTAAGTTTTTTTAAGAGGTTGTTAAAAAAATAAAAATAAGAGTCCTGCATACATTCTTTGTATCATAAGTAATAAAAAATATAAATATTATTACTAAATTAATTTTTGCGCTAAACTAAATTTGCACCGTAAAGAAACAAAGTACGGAGTAGCACAAATATAAATATTATTCGAGGTTGCACGTATAAAAAACGATATTTTTCGAAAAAAGTTATACCTCATACTCAAGATTGTACATGACACGTGCGATCTAAAAAATTTAAAGGAGTGTATGCACTTCACTAAGTAATTTGGTTTTTTGGTTCGGGTTTCATCGGGTCGGGTTATTTGCAAAATTTACTTTGGTTTATCAACCTTGGGTTATTAATTAGGTACTTATATTTGAGTATATTTATTAAAAATAATAAAGTTACTAACAGAACAACATGATATCATATCTAAAAGGCTTCGAACAACAAACCTAAGAGTTAAAAACATATAGTTCTCATGTAAATTAACATCTCAATTTATTGCACATATGAAAGATTATTTATTTTATTATTATTATTATTTTTGAAACAGACTAAAGTTCTATTAATAATTCTAGGGGCAATAAAGATCCTAATTATGTATGCGGGTATGCACTCATATTTTTTCGAGGGTGTGCATTCTTAACTTCGCAGTGCATTTTGTAATAGCTTTTAAGAGAAAACAAAAAAAATTTACACTGTCAAAATTATATATACTTGCGCAGAATTTTCTTCAAGTTTTGATTTTTATACGTCTTATATATAAACTTTGTCCGGCCGCCTATCACGCTTGACATCCATAGACTCTCGAGCAATGTTGACGATGGGTGTGTCGCTATTATAACTTGGAATAATCCATTAATCGACAAGTTTTGCTTTTGTATCATTGTGCAATTTTACGAATTTCTATCATATGACAGCAATGCTTATACGTTTGATCAGTATTGTTACATGTTCAGTGTATCATTTTCCACACGGCAGTTGATTAGTTTCCACAAGCCATGTAGGAAAAATCATGTTTTCCATTTTGGTGCTTTGAGAGCTGCCAAATACTCAAATAGACAAGTGAGACAATCTTTCATAACCTTAAAAAAATTCCACATAGATATCACACTATAAATACTCCTTCATGTTAGGTGATGTTTGTTTTTACCAAAAACATCTTAATGACCTCTGACTCTTACCGAGTCAGACACGGTCAGATGTTCTAAGTGTTTGTTTTTTCCTTCTTAGTCAGACGCGGTCAGAGCTACCAACATCTTACTCAGAAAGAGGTACATCTCTTATCTAACCGCCTCTTACTCTATAAAATTGAAGACTCAATTATTTTATAAGTAAGGCTGCGTTTTATTTTCCGGTGAGTTTGGATTATTGGTGTTGAGTGTTGAAGAAGATGAACAGGAAGAAGGAAAGAAGATAAGAGCAAACGGTGTAACGGCGAGAGCCCCTCGCCGTGGCTGAGGTGGCACCTCGCCGGGCTTCGCCGCCACACCGGCCCCCCCTCTTCGCCAGGCTCTTCGGCACAAAACGAATCAATAGTTCCGTTGGAAAAAGTGGGCCCCCCATCCAAACTATCCATTGGCAACGGATGTATTAAAAAAAAAAAAATTTATTAAAATTAATTTTTAAAATCTATATATATCCAACACTTTTATCATTTTAAACACACACAAATACATTCAATCTACAATTCTTTCTACCTACAATAAAAAAATGTCTCGAATCCCAAATGACGGGTTTCCTAATCTCAACTTCTCGCAGCTCCTTAACACAAGTAACCTGAATCAATCGTCATCCTCGAACCCGTCGACGCCATTTTATTTTCGTATTGTATTTTTATTTTCCGTATTTGTAATTTTTGTTTTATGAAATGAATTTTAATTTGTGTGAAAAA
>BQNB010006264.1:37438-89647 GCA_026074375.1 Tanacetum coccineum
GAGTCCATCAAGAATCAAGAATCTGAAAAAAGTCCAAAGGAGATTATCAGAATCAAAAGGGAACAAGGTGAGGAGAAACAAGATTCAACTTACTCCATCAGGTCAACGGACAAGGTGGCTGGTATGTGCTTAAATACACATACCTTTTACCTTTAAAAACGAGCTAAAATAACCAAAAACGGACTTAAAATGCCAAAGATATGCTTGTTTTGCTAATTGTATTGTGCAGGAACGGATAACTAAGAAAAGGACGAAAAACAAAGCCAAAACGACAAAACCGGACTCGGAATGGAAAAGACTGTGAAAGACAAAGCCAAATCGAAGCCGGAGAGTCAATCAAGTCAAAAAGTCAACATAAAAGTCAACTGTTCAAGGTCAAAGTCAACCCAAGTCAACCCCGACAAATCCAAAAGTCATCAAATCAAGAAATATAAGTTTAAGGGTTGAAATTGCCAAATCCCTAAACCTATATTTAAAGAAGAAAAGAGAAGAAAAGAAGAGAAGGGCCAAACTGCCTATTTGCCAAAGTTATACTACAAGGACTTAAGCTGACAAGTCCTAATACTTGTATACACCAAGGACTTGTGGTGCAACTTGTCTTATAACTCTTGGGGACTTGTTTTGCCAAGTCCCCAAAGTTATATAACCACAAGGACCTACGGTGAAATAGAAGACATAACTACGAGGGACCTAACTTGCCATTTCCACAAACTTTCCCCTGTTATAACTCAAACCAATTTTCCCGCCCTTGTCTTCCCCCCAAACACAACTCACGGGTGTAAAACCCCGTTTTTACCCTGTGTTTCTTCTCCACCACCATGGGTACTCACCTCCCCCCTCCTCCACTAACTTTCCCAGCTGTGAGATTGCCAAGTTGGCAATCCCACATCTCCCCAAGCATTTTTCGACGACCAAGATTGATCTTTGATGAAATTGAAGGGCTAGGATTCGTTTGCTTACCCCTCACACAACTAACACAAGAACTCTTCTATAAAAGAAGTAGAAGACAGAAGATTAAGGCAGCAAGTTTTAATTTCAGTTTGTAGTTTTTTTTCGTAATTTTAAGCATTTTTCTCAAGTTTTTTTTAGCAATTAGCTTTAAGCACTTGTACTCCTTTTCTTTCAGCTTGTACTCCTTCATTTGAGAAATAATATTCAGTTTCAAAGTTTACTTGTTCTTTATTTTCAACAATAAGCCATTTTTACTTCAATAAGCTCCAATAAGCTCATTTGAGCTTATTCTTGTCAAAAAGCTCAAATTCAGTTGAAGACTTGTCAAAAGTCACTTATTTACTCATTTAAGTCCATTTATATCAAAATAATGACATTTGAGCTCATGAGATTCATTGTGGAAGCAACAAGAAGGTAATAAGCTCCAAAGAGCTTATTGAGCTTTTAAGCTCAGGTTTAGAGGCTAAGGAGCCATTAGGTCAGGGTTTTAAGCCACTCACTCTACTAGAGTGGCTTGGTTCTGAGACAACAAAAGTCCAAGGTTTCATTTCCTAAATTTCATTCTAGCTTAATTTTAACTTTAAACATTTGCTTATTTACCTTCATTTCCTGTCATTTCTTTGCAAACATGTTGTTTAGACTTGTTATTTACCTGTTCTAAGTTTTCATTGAATAAAATTTGAATAATCTTAGTTTATAACTTAAAACTGCCAAGTTAGTGTAATAAGCTAGGTGAGAAAGTGGCTTATTTCTCTTAATAAGCTATAGTTTTTATTACTTAAGTAGCTTAATTAGTGTAATATTAGTTGAAGTAGATAAAAGGTTTTGTAAGTTTTAGTTTTTAAAACAATTTTTAAGCTCAAATAGTTTTAACAGTTTACATAAAGGGGTGTTTGGCATAAGCTTAAAAACGGGTCAAAATGGTTTTGACTTTGGGTTAAGGTCATTTAGTGAATTTGAGCTTAAGTTTTAAGCTTATTTAAAGCTTTTTCAAAAGTTTCCAAGGTTTTAAAAGTGTTTTCCAAAGTTTTTAAATCCATTTTCATAACTGTGAGATTTTTAAGATACCACAAGTGCTTATTTGGTTAAGCACTTGTAGGTTTGAGTTTAAGCACAAAAAGAGTGTGTTTTGTGTGTCTAAAAAAGGCTGTCAAAAGCCCTTTGTTCCTTTGACTTTATAAGTCAAAAATCACCAAGTCTCTTTTGTCACAGTTTCTAAAAACCAAAAGAGCTTTTTCATCATCAAAAATAAACAAGTAAAAATGATTTTTAAAAGTTGAAAATTGGTGCACAAGCCCCTTTCATAGACCACTCAATCTGTTTGAGCTTATTTGTGTGTTTAGAGCTTATTTGACAGCTTAAAATAAGCTGTCAAATAAGCCTTTGAGATTTGCCTTAAAGCTCCCCTGGTGCAAAGGGGAGACTTTAGGCTTATTTTTCTCAGCCTTTAAGCACACTTAAGCCCAAGTTTTTGGCTTATTTTAAGAGTCTATAAGCTCTTAAATAAGCCCTCAAAGTTTCAGGCCTTAGGAAGCTTGTTAGTTAGCTTATTTTCAAGCCCAAACCTTGCTTTTGGCTGTTTTGAAAGACTTAGGTGTAGAGACTGCTTATTTTTTCTTCTTGGTTTATTTCAGCTTAATTTGTAAGCTCAAATTGTTTCCTAGTGGTTTTTTAGGTTAAGTTAGATGGTTAGTTTGCTTATTTCCCTTTAGGTAGCTTATTTGAATGCCCAAGTTAAGCCTTTTTGCCTTTAAGCTTTGTTTAAGCTTTTCTGTCATGATAAGCTTCCAACAGCTTATCTAGTTTAGCTTTTCCTTTTCTTTTTAGCTCATTTAGGTTAGTTTAGACCACTTAGCTTATTTTAGTTGTTGTCTTAGCTTAATTCGACCCTAAGTCCAAAAAGACTTAGCATTTTTGCCTTTAAGCCCAAATAAGTCATTCTGCCACTTTTAAGCTTATTTATAGGCTTATTTATAGCTTTTCATAAAAAGCTCTAGTTGACAAAGTTGTTAAGCCCCACGAGCTTAACAACTTTGCTTCTTTGAGTTTTCGAAAAAAAAAAAGGGGAAGACACTTGGTCCGGGTGAGCAAGACTCGAACCCGGGACCAAGCGATACATCCCCTTTTACACAATTTAATAAGCCAAAAATAAGCTAGAATCGTAGGGTCTGTTTTGTATATCTTTGATAGTACAGGGTTACACGTTTTCATAGTAGTGTAAATTCCCAAATCTTTGCCCGCCTACCCTGTACTTTTGTCTTTTACATTTTCTACCCTAGAGTTTGCAAAAAAAAGCTTTTAGTCTTTTTAGCTTATTTAGATTAGGTTAGGTCCCTTTTAGCTTATCTAGTCCTTAGTTCTAGCTTAGTTGTCCTCAAAGTATCCCAAGACTTAGCATTTTCTAGTCCCTTAAGCCTTTTAAGCCATTCTGTCCACTTTAAGCTTATTTATAAGCTTATTGAGTGCTTTTCGTGATAAGGTGTAGAAGACAAAGTTGTTAAGCCCCATAGGAGCTTACACTTGGCTTCTTTGAGTTTTCGAAAAAAAAAAGGGGGAAACACTTGCTCGCGCCGTGAGCAAGACTCGAAACCACGGGGACCAAGCGTTTTACATCCCGTTTACCACCAACACTCTACCACTGCGCCCTTGGGTCTTTTTCGTTAAAGACCCAAGGTGTTTAATATTTAAGGGTGTTGTGGCTTATAAGCTCTTATAAGCTGTTTGGCTTATTTCGGGGCTTATTCCTTCAGCTTATTTTTGTTTCTTATTTTTCGTAGGATCTTTACAAAGTCTAGTATTTTTTGTAAATTTTTCAGAATTTTTCATGATCGTTTAATATTTTTTATAATTTAATTTAGTTAAAAGTTTATTTAATTCATAAAAAATACAAAAATTATCAAAAAAATATTTTGCTTTTTTAGAAAATTTTCTTTTATAATCTAGTTTGTAGGAAAAATATAAAATTTTTCGTAGGGTCATTTTTACAACTTTTCATCTTTTAAAGAACGGGTCCGGGTACGGGATTTTGTTTTGACTCGTTTTTGGGTCAAACGAACTCCGTTTTCGGTCTAGTCTTTTTCATTCTTCGTTATTTGATCCCTAGAGTAGTTTAGAAGCAAAAATTTCTTCGTAGGTTTATTTTTAAAGATTTTAGGTTTTCCCCCTTTTGTTCGGGATTCGGGCTCTCGTTTTCTAGTTTAAATTCGTAATTTCTAGGTTTTTCTTAAACGTTTTTCTTTGTTATCATCTAATTTGACTTTTTCAACTTCCCAAATCAATTCCTTCATTCAAACTCAAATCTTCGACTGTATCGATTGTCCATTCCAGCCTCGTTGGGGATAAACGACCCGGGAAAGCTCTATACTACTTCTCGGTATCATTGCTCTTGTTGATTTTTATACTTATTTATATATTTTATATTTTATTATATATTATATATATTTACAGTGTGAAAATCACCAATCAATTTTTGGCGCCGCTGCCGGGGAGGCTGTGCAACCGTTTATCGTTACGTTGATCAATTGTGTTTGAAACTGTGAATATTTTCTTTTATTATAAAAATATAAAAAAGTACAAAAATATTTTTCATTTCTTTTAGTATAATTATCAGATAAAAACCAAAGAAAAAACCAAAAATATAAAAACATTGTCCATAAAAAAAGAAAATAAAATTCACAAATTGGTAAAATACCAAAATATAATATTCTCAACTGAGGTATTATCATAATAAGTTCCGGTGAACTTGTTGGTTCCCAACTCGAACAAAAGATTTAAAAACTTGCCTTTTGTGTCTCTTACGACGTACGGCTCACCTTGAAAACCAAATTTCAAAATTATCCCTAAAAGCCCTATTACGTTCTGTTATCTTTTATTAAACCTTAAACCCAAGCCTTGTTACATTTATAAATCCAACCCAAAATAATGAAGTAACCACTAACCCATGGACCATTTTCTTTTTTATAAAAATAGTCACACCATACAACACCTTCCAAACCCCCCATGTCAAACTCTTTTCCACCCTGGTCAAATACTCAAACGTGTAAATGGTATAAAAGGCGACAAATTAGTTACCAAGTCATCATCGCCTCTCATTTAACCACACGCTCAAAACAAAGGGTAAATGAAAATCAAGTTCGTGGCCAAGTAATTCAAGTGCTAAGTCAATGGTAAGAGTTATTACGTCATTTCAAGGCTTTTGATTGGTTGAAAACACCTATAGAAGAATGACACTAGCGGGCTCAAACTACGCAAGGGCAAGGACTTTACACTAAAATCCTTCTAAAGAGCAAAAAGGATCAAACCAGGATTGACACGTGGAAACTCCGTGTGAGCTTATCTATCCAACGGTGCAAGATATTAAGCTAATGATTGGAGTATGAAGGATAGGGCTAGGATCATTTGGAGTCAGTTTTAACAACCTGTAGACCTAGAAGCTTCCTCTCAGGCTATAAATAAAGTCACTCACTCACATACAAAAGATCTTCTTCTTTTTCAGTTTTTAGCTTTTAGTAGTAGTTTGTAGTTATTTGTAATTTTTAGCTTATTCAAGTTTTTTTAGTGTAATCTCCTTTTAAATCAGCTTTGTAATCTCTTCTTATTAATATAATCAAGTTTTCTTTCAAATTCTGTCTTTCCTTTAAGATTTTTTATAAATAAAATATGTTGAAATTGTCAAATAAGCTCGAATAAGGGACTCTTCTTATACTCTTCATTAAGCTTTAATTACCCTTAGGGAATTGGATGGATTCTTGGTAATTAATCTAGACAAGCTAGAGCTTGTAGAGTAGCTCCTTGAGCATTGATAAGCTTTTGTTTAGCTAAGGCCTTTGTAAGTTTTCCTTATCCTTTCTGTCTTTAAATTCCTAGTCTAGATTTGCTTATTCTGCTTATCTTCTAGCTTATTTGTGCTTAATTTTGTCTCATTGTGCTTATTGATCATGTTTTATCATCTGTTTTTAGCTTTAGTAGAGTAGATCTTAATTTTCTGCATTTTGTCTTTAAAATCATTAAAAATAAAAAATAAGTAGCATAGATTATAGCTTTTAGATTCTGGCTAAATTGATTGTTATTAAAAAGTTCATATTAGTTGTTATAAGTTGTGCATTATCTGGTCTTAAAGTTTTATCAAGTAGATTTTAATTTCTCAAGCTTTAATGGATTTTTATATAGCTAAAGGGGTGTTTGGCATAACAGTTTAAGCCAAGGTAAAACTGTTTGTGGCCATTTGGTTTGTGTTATCTGTTTTTTTACTTAATCCAAGCTTGTTAGGATAGTTTTAATAAGTTAGATTAGTTTTAAATTAGTTTTCACAAGTTAGATTTCTAATAAGCTCAAATCAGTTAAGGATCTTTGTGATTTTAAGCTTAAATCCAATCCAGTAAGTGATAATGCTTAATCTGTTCTTAGTTGGTATTTTTAAGAGTATATTAACAAGTTACTAGGTCTGCACTTAAATGGTTTAAAATTTTGGTCATATACTTGCATACTGCACCAGGGTAGACAAAAGGAAAAAGTGTTGTTTTCATGATCAATAATCAGAGGGTAGATCTAGTAGTTAGGATTAGATTTTTGTGTTTACATATAGGTTTAGGCTCATAGTTTAAAGATTTCAATTTGCTTTTTAAAGTTAAGTCCAATAGCTTATCTGTTTTAGCCTTTAAAATTAGCAATTTGTCTTTTTCATTTCAAAAACCAAATTCAGCAAATGCTGTCTTTTCTGTCTGTTTTCATCAAAGCTTTTTTCTATAAGCTCTTGTTTGCAAAAGTTCTTTCAAAAAGCATTTTCATATAGTCTTTGAGTCAAGCTTTTAGAAAAAAACAAGTTTCACTTCTTAAAAAGCTTGTTTGCTAGCTTAAAATTAAGCTCAAAGTCTGCCTAGGGCCTGTTTGGTTTCAAAGTTTTCATAAGAGCTTATTGTGATTTTCAGCTTATTATATAGATTCTATGCTTGTTTCTATGTTAGGTTAGCTTATTAGGTTAGGTTTAGTGTAAGAGTAGCTTATTAAGTCTTAGGTTTAGCTTATTTCATGATTTCAAGTTCTTAAGTTCTATATAAAAGCTAAAAAAGAAAGTTTTACATTTTTCTGTCTTTTAAGCTGATTTTCAGCTTATTTAGTGATTTTCAAAAATAATTTCTTTTATTAAAGTTGTTTGTTTTCAGGTTTTCTACAACTTTGCTTTTATAAGTTTTCAAAAAAAAGGGAAGATGGAAATCGGGGGTGAGCAAGGCTCGAACCCCCGACCTCAACATCCTCAACCCTTTTAAACACCTCACACCACACACCACTACCATCGTGCCCTGGGGTCTTTTTCATTATAACTTTACAAAGTTTAATACTTATATACGTTTTTGCTCTTTTAGCTTAATAAGCTGTTATAGCTTTTTACACAGCTTATTCGATAAGCTGTGTAATCAAGCTTATTTTTCCTAGGTTCTTATTAGTTCAAGCTATTTTCTGTAATTTTTTCAGAATTTTTATAATTGGTTTAGTATTTTTAAACATTTATTTTTATTAAAAATTTTAAAAAATCATAAAAAATAGAAAAATAATCAAAAAAATATAATTCTTTTTTAGAAAATTTTCTTTTATCGTAAAGTTTCTAGGAAAATTAGTTTTGCTTTCGTAGGGTTAAAATTGCAAAATTTCAATTTTTAAAGAACGGGATTCGTTTCCGTTCTCGTTTTTCGTGTTTTTAAGCTAATTTCAATTCCGTTTTTGTTCTAGTTTTCTTTAAACTTACTTTTTAGTCAATTAGAGTCTATTTAAAGAGAAAAATTCATTTTAGGTTTAATTTTGAAAATTTAGTTTTTTTAACTGCCATTTAGGGTTCCCGTTTTGCGTTTTAGTTAAAGTTTAATTTCTCGTTGTTTGTTTTCATACTTAATTGTTATCATTTACTTATTTTAATTGTTTTTAATTCATAGAAATAGATAATCAAATCAATCTTTGTTACCAATTCAAATCATTGTCCGAACAACAAACGTTGTCTCAATTTCATAAATCGTTGGGGAATAACGACCTGGGAATCATACTTCCCGGTTAATATACGTATTATATTATATATATTTGTGAAGATATTCCTTTCTACCTTTGTCCTCAAGGGTAGTTTGGTAATTTTCTATCATATTATATTTTATAATTACGTGTACAAGATTGCTAGCAATCACCTCCCCAAACTAATCCTTTAAGAAGTAGTAAAGTCTTTTGTGGGGAGAGTTAAGAAATCACAAGTTATAAAACACCCCGTTTTCCCATTTTTCAAACTTTTCCATTTTTATGATTTTCATAATTTATAACCTACAACTTACAACTTATTCATGTGTAACATAATATATTGTTTTCATTATTCATAACTTTTAGGATCATGGAACAAAAAGCACATCAAAGTGTCCAGATGGATAAATTCATCGTCCCCGACTTTCACCTCTCCAAGCCAAGCTTAAAAACAAGATCATTGCAAAAAAATAAGTTATAATGCTAACACTACTCATAAAAGCTAATTGTGTACTTACTTTTCCTCCCTTATTCCTAATTTTGTATCTCAAGATTTTATTTAAGTCATATACCCGAAGGCTCTTTAAGACATAAATGGACCAATCTTATTTGCACCATATACCCTAAGGCTCTTTAAGGTACAAACAAGACAAAAATTAAGCAACATTATCCATTCCATATACCCTAAGGCTCTTTAAGGAATGAATAAGGCTATAATTTCACTTATTAAATTCTACTTACCCCATATACCCTAAGGCTCTTTAAGGGATAAGCAAAATATTTATTATTGTGATACATATAGTATGCCAAATTAAGTATTCCTAATGTGTACTCATCCTAATCACAAAGGAACTAAAGAAAACTTCTATTAACTAATTATTAACAAAAAAACCGCACAACTCTATTTATTAAACAATTATAAATAACGGTGAAACAAGCTAATGGGAGAAAAAGCCACAATTAACACTTATGAGCCTTAAAGAAATCCAACTATTCTTTGTTTAGCATTAAAACTTATACTCTACTCTATCATCTCTTGTTCTTCACAATTTAAAATTTCTAAGAAAGAAATTTGTGAATACTTAGCCTAATGAATTAAGATCGGCACTTTAACAAGTCACATAGACTGGCAACAATCTCAACTTTAATAAATCGAACTTCGCATATTTAAAATCAATTATGGGAACTTGCAAAGTCTTGACCTTTTCAAGCTAGACTTGCGTTTTATAGCTCCTTGTATAAAAGATTAGCAAAGACAATCTATTTTTAGTTAAGGAGAAAGCTAAGATATAAAACTGGTCGGGTCAAAATTTACTTTTCATTCTCACCAACGGAAAACCTACATTCGTGTCAACTATTTTACAATTTTTTTTGTATATATGAACAATAAACTAAATATTAAGACTTAAAAAATCTAAATTTTTTGTGGGAAAACGGGGTACGTGAGAACAACGGCAAAAGTAGGTCAGATCATATCGAAGATATACTACCCCATACTAAAATCAAACATTGTCCTCAATGTTTTCTAGCCTAAGACTTAACAACCCCATACTAGAACTCAAAAAGTCGAATGCATAACCCAAGCATGAAGAAAGTATCACAAAAATCTTTAGCCGTTTATTAAGTATGCTAAAAGATAAATGTTAGTCGATAATAGTCTAGGATATCGGATTTCCCCAAACTAATGGCAAGCAAAGGCTAGGAAGCTCGAGTGGACCGGGACAAAACACCGAACACGAGAGTCTTCAGAAAATATTAGGTCAATCCTACAAAAATCACAAGCACAAACAACAAGAATCGGAAGAGTACAAACCTCCTCACATCACATTAGAAATAAGAAAGAAAAAGAGAAATGGATAAGCATGGGGTGCCTCCCATGAAGCGCTTTGTTTTTGGTAACCGAGTCACATAGCTTGACTCGATCCCCGAATTCATTCGTCCTTGGAGAAAGTGTGGAGATCCTGGACTACCTTGGGTGGTAAGTCCCCTCCGAAGTAATGCTTCACACGATGACCATTCACCTTAAAGTTCGGACCATTGGGTTGAGATAACTCAATTGTTTCGTATGGAAAAACTTTGGTGATGGTGAAAGGTCCTGACCAACGAGTTTTAAGCTTTCCCGAGAATATCTTTAGACGAGAGTTGAAGAGTAAAACTCGATCACCAACATTGAAAATGCGGTTTTTGATCTTTGAGTCGTGAAGCTTCTTCGTCCTCTCTTTATAAATCAAAGAATTCTCGTAAGCTTGATCACGAAGCTCATTAAGTTCATTAAGTTGAAGCTTCTGGTGATCACCCGCGGTTTTAAGATCGAAGTTAGCATGTTTCAAAGCCCAATATGCTTTATGCTCTAACTCGATAGGTAAATGGCAAGACTTTCCGTACACTAACTTGTAAGGCGTACAACCAATCGGTGTCTTATAAGCGGTACGAAATTCCCACAAGGTGTCGTCTAGTTTATCGGACCATGAGGCAAGGTTTTCTCCAACCGTCCTTTCTAGAATACATTTCAAGCCTCGATTGGACACCTCTACTTGACCACTTGTTTGAGGGTGATAAGCGGTAGCTAAACGATGAGTTACCCCCATACTTAGACATTACTTTAGCAAATTGATTATTACAAAAATAGGTCCCACGATTTCTTATAATAGCTCTAGGTGTTTTGAATCGGGCAAAAAGGGACTTCAAAAACTTAACTACAACCCTAGCATCATTTGTGGGGAGCGCCTTTACTTCCACCCACTTCGAAAGATAATCAACGGCAACGAGGATGTATTTATTCCCATGTGAAGACGGAAATGGTCCCATGAAATCAATGCCCCATACATCAAAGATTTTACAAACTTAGATAGCGTTTTGAAGCAATTCATCTCGTTGTGAAATTTTGCCTTGTCTTTGACACGTATCACAAGATTTAACCATCATATGGGCATCTCGATATATGGTTGGCCAAAAGAAATCGGCATCAAATACTTTTTGAGCGGTGAGATTTGCACTATGATGGCCCCCGGTGGGTCCTTCATGAGAAACTCTAAGAATATCAATAGCTTCTTACCCATGCACACACCGTCGAATGATTTGATCCATAAAAATACAAAAAAGATAGGGATCGTCCCAGAAATAATGTTTAACGTCCTTGAAAAACTTCTTCTTTTGTTGGGTTGTCATTCCTTTGATGATAAAATTCCCCGCATGGAAATTTGCATAGTCTGCAAACCATGTGGTACTTCCATTTGATACAACTCCAAGAGTCTCTAAAGGAAAATGTTCATTTATGTCCTTGTTTTCTAACACATCCTTATGAGGATTCTCAAGTCTAGATAAATGATCTGCCGTAAGGTTCTCACTTCCTTTTTTATCACGAATGGTGATATCAAATTCTTGTAGGAGAAGAACCCACTGGAGCAACCTCAGCTTGGCGTCTTGTTTATTCATAAGGTATTTTAAAGCTGAGTGATCCATATACACTATGCTATTAGATAAGACAAGATATGGCCGAAACTTTTTAAAAGCATACACAATGGCAAGCATTTCCTTTTCCGTGGTAGTGTAATGAATTTGAGCTTTTGTCATTGTCTTACTAGCATAATGTATAGGATGAAAGTGCTTCGTCTTTCGTTGTCCTAAAACTGCACCAATCGCGAAATCACTTGCATCACACATGAGTTCAAAAGATAGGTTCCAATCTAGGACAACTAAGATCGAAGCTTCGGTAAGCTTCTTTTTAAGGGTCTGAAAAGCATCAATACAATCCTTAGAAAACATAAACGATGTTTCCTTCTCAAGAAGGTGACGGATAGTCCTTGGGTAAGCCCAGTACACTGTGTACTAAAGAAAGGAGGGATGATTGTAGTGACCAATGATGAAAATGAGTTAGTACCAACTAGACTTGTAACAGGATGGAGAGTTTGTATTGATTATCGTAAGTTGCACGAAGTCACCCGGAAAGACCACTTCCCTTTGCCGTTTATGGATCAAATGCTTGAGAGACTCGCAGGAAATGAGTACTTTTGTTTCCTCGATGGTTTCTCGGGTTGCTTTCAAATACCAATCGATCCGAAAGATCTAGAGAAGACCACATTCACCAGCCATACGAACGTTTGCTACCTGCCCACATGCCTTTCGACTTATGCAATGCACCAGGCACGTTTCATAAGTGTATGATTGCTATCTTCCATGATATGATTGAAAAGACAATGGAAGTTTTCATGCACGAATTTTCAGTTTTTGGAAATTCTTTTTCTACGTGCCTTTCCAATTTAGAAAAGATGCTTAAACGGTGTGAAGACACTAATTTAGCTCTAAATTGGGAAAAAAGCCATTTTATGATGAAAGAAGGCATCGTTCTTGGACATAAAATTTCAAAGAGAGGAATAGAAGTCGACAAAGCCAAAATATACGTCATTGCTAAATTACCTCACCCAACTACCGTCAAGGGTATTAGGAGTTTTCTCGGACATGCAGGTTTTTACCGTAGATTCATCAAGGACTTTTCAAAAATTTCTCGACCCATGACCCATCTCATTGAGAAAAACACTCCTTTCATTTTCTTCGAGGAATGCATTAGCTTTTCAGACCTTAAAGAAGAAATTAACCAAAGCTCCAATTCTGATTGCTCCCGACTTGGACCAGCCCTTTGAGCTTATGTGCGATGCAACAACTATGCCATAGGTGCGGTTCTGGGGCAACAAATTGAGAAACACTTTAGGCCTATACATTATGCAAGCAAAACAATGATCGAGGTGGAATCGAACTACACCACAATGGAAAAGGAAATGTTAGCTGTGGTGTATGCTTTCAAAAAATTCCGGTCATACCTCATCATGAATAAAAGCATGGGTGTATACGGATCATTCCGCCCTTAAGTACTATAATTTGCCTAAAAAAATGCCAAAGGCAAGATTACTACGATGGGTTCTCCTCCTTCAAGAATTCGACTTTAAAGTAATTGATACGAAGGGAGCCGAGAATTACGCGGCCGATCATCTTTCCCGTTTAAAAAACCCGTATGAAAATGTTCTCGATCCAAAGGAAATAAATGAAACTTTTCCTCTCGAGACACTTAATATGGTGACTTCTCGTGGTGACACAAGTACCCCGTAGTTTGCCGATTTTGCAAATTACCATGCAGAGAATTTCATTGTCAAAGGAATGTCAACTCAGCAGAAAAACAAATTTTTCAAAGATCTCAAACACTATTTTTAGGACGACCCTTTTCTATTCAAAACCTGTGCGGATCAGGTGATCCGGCGATGTGTTTCAGGCCAAGAAGTTATCGACATCCTCACAACTTGCCATAGTGGACCCACCGGGGGACATTACGGTGCCAACTACACCACCAAAAAGGTTTTTGACTCAGGATTTTATTGGCCCACAATCTACAAAGATGCCCATGAGTTAGTCAAAAACTGTGACTCATGCCAGCATCAGGGAAAAATTTCACAACGTGATGAGATGCCACAAAATTCCATCCAAGTGTGTGAAATCTTTGATGTCTGGGGCATAGACTTTATGGGACCATTTCCATCATCTAGAGGAAATAATTACATACTTGTAGCCGTTGATTACCTATTCAAATGGGTTGAATCCAAGGCGCTCCCCACTAATGATGCTAGAGTTATAGTTAAGTTTTTGAAATCTCTTTTTGCCCAATTCGGTACACCGAGAGCTATTATAAGCGATCGTGGGACCCATTTCTGTAATGACAAATTTGCTAAAGTAATGTCTAAGTATGGGGTCACTCATCGTCTTGCTACCGCTTACCACCCCCAAACGAGTGGTCAAGTCGAGGTGTCGAATCGCGCGTTAACGTATTTTAGAAAGGAGGGTTGGAGAAAACCGTGTCTCGTGGTCTGATAGGCTTGATGACGCTCTATGGGCATTCCGTACCGCTTATAAGACACCAATTGGTTGCACCCCTTACAAGCTCGTGTATGGAAAGTCGTGTCATCTACCTATCGAATTAGAGCATAGAGCGTATTAG
Organism: Tanacetum coccineum; assembly: GCA_026074375.1. NCBI lineage: Eukaryota > Viridiplantae > Streptophyta > Magnoliopsida > Asterales > Asteraceae > Tanacetum > Tanacetum coccineum. The sequence goes on from BQNB010006264.1 coordinate 51,369, forward strand.
GCATTAAAACATGCTAATTTCGATCTTAAAACCACATGCGATCACCAGAAGCTGCAACTTAATTGTAGGATCGTTTAATTCATAATACGGGTGATGATTCTTGTGATTGGGCTAGTTTCTAGAGAGAGAAACACATGAGAGAGATTTCTAGTGGAGAAGAAAATGAGATTAAAAAGAAAAAGTGAAAATGACTACCTTGCCTCTTCTAAAGTTGGAAGAGGCTTATATAGTTTTTTACAAAATACCAGGTATTAGAACCCGACTTAAAACCAAAAGACATATGATTAACTATTAAACTACAAACTATTATAAACAATAAATATACGGGGTGACCGAGTCTTTTACTCATATCTAACAATCTCCCCCTAAGGAGGTTCACCCTTGAAAACACAGACTTAAGCTCTACAGCTGCAGTCTTTTGATTCTTCATGTAACATCTAGTACTTTGTGTAGTGATCTTTAGATAACCATTGAGCTTGTTCACTTTAGACTTGTTTTGATTTTGATCATGCAATAAAGCGGGAGACGAATATGGCTTTGTCATTAGCCCGTGTTTGGTTGGAGTAACCTTCGAATCTATAAGGATTGACCTGTGATCAGGTAGATTCAATTTAAGAAGAATCTCCTTGACAGGATTTACAGCTAAAGTATCGAATCTTTCTAACACATGTGTATTAGATTCATCAAACTCAGCATGTTCTCATTACCGGAGCATCTCAAAGCAGACAGTACGATAAGAGTGAACCAGTGAGTTACTATCTCACCGATTGAAATAAAAATTGATTTAAAAAATCAATCAACGTGTCACTTGCTAAAGTGGTTTTGTGACACATCGAGAGTGCTAATCATTTCAAAAGTTCATCATCAATCATCAATTCATATACTGGAACAAGTTTGATTCATTAAGAATCGCACCATCATTTCTTTCCAGTTGTCACAAGCTTGATTCGTATAGAATCGCACAAGTCACCTACCATGAGCTTGTTTTATGTTGGCTCTAGCAGGATTTCCATCTTCATAGTGAATACCTTCGTATCACTCGGATGTTCTGGCAATATCACAAGGATAATGCGTAGGACTCTTAAGATAACCTTGTTTCCACAGTGTGTGAAAGACAAGATAATTGGAAATGTGTCCTAACGAGATTAATTGATGATCTCTTGGCTCTAGACTCGAAAGTGCGCTTTGATATTAGTGATCGGAGGCTGGAGCTGACTGCCACCTTTTCAATACCGACTTACTCGGAGTGAGTGAGACAGTAGATTGCATGTTTAGTCTCCGTGACAAATGAGACAAGTTTCTTTCAAGAGAAACTCGAATGGCTGGGAAGGGTTGTGCATTGCATCACTGGGTCCATGATGTCGTCTTCAATGTCAGCAATCAACTTGTGATTCTGACAGCATATGTATTGACCCGGTTTCTGCCTAAGAGTATGGAGGGCTTCTTTCTTTAAACCCTTTATCCGTACAATTCTTTTTCATTCTTCAACCCCTTCAGTGCTTACCGAGACTTTATGACTAGCACCTTATTGGGTATATTCCAGTGCTAGCTCCATCTCAGTCGGCACTATTCCCTTATTCTCACCTTTACTCCTTTTTATCATACCTAAGGACTTCTTCACTAACTAGTGGATTGTCCCTGGGTAGATCTCTCTGGTTCTGGCAGGATCATGGGAACGAGTACCTAACCTTTCCATCCTTATAACTTCGATAAAAGTAAATACATGGTCAGTCTTTTGGTACAGTTTACCTTGCCATAAAATCACTGTTGTGTCTTCAATGTCAGCAATCAACCATGTGATTCTGACAGCATATGTAGTGACCCGGTTTCTGCCTAATGTTTAAGGAGGGCTGCTTTCTTTTCACCCTTTATCTTAACATTTCTTTTTCATTCTTCAACCCCTTCAGTGCTTACCAAGACTTCATTACTAGTACCTTGTTGGGTTTATTCCAGTACTAGCTCTATCTCAGTCCGCACTATTCCCTTATTCTCACATAACTCCTTTTGTAATCATACCTAAGGACATCTACACTAACTAGTGGATTGTCCCTGGGTAGATCCCTCCGGCTCTGGCGGGATCGTGGGAACGAGTACCTAACCTTACCATCCTTATAACTCCGATAAAGTAATTACAGGGTCGGTCTTTTGGTACAGTTCACCTTCGCCATAAAACCATTTGAAAATCAATCAAGGTACTTGTGATATAGATATCAAAGCCATTGTATCTTGATTGTTTTGAATTTATGAAACTGCTCCCCCTCAACATGTGCGTCGATATTCGAAATTGTTTGGCACATGGAGGGAGGAGTACCTGCTTGAGTCTTAATAGATCACACTTTTATCAGATTTAATATTTAAATCACATTCTCTCCCCTGATCAAAAATTTCAAACCCTTTGAGATTTAGGATCTCAATTGATTTAAATATGTTAGAAAATTTAGGAGAAAATATGGTCTGATTAAATACAAGCCGATATTGGAACCTATAAATGCTCCCCCTTAATTAATGAGGGACTCTGTTAGTGTCAGTTATGATGAGTTTATAAATTATTTAGAGTTTAACGAGAAACTCATGAAAAATTCATTAAACTGACACATAACACTGATTACCACACTACTTATTGATGTACAAGATTGTGTATGAGACAGGACCTGAAATGTTCAAACCAAAAGTGGCATAGTCAGTTTGTCCATGTTAGCAATCTGTAGTCCGTCTCGATACTCTCCAGATGGAAGTTGTCTTAGCTTTCCCCCGAACCAGCAATCCTTTCTTGAGAAGACACAACAAATATTCGAAGTACACAAATAATTCGAAATCATAACATCAAAGTCAATTAAGTCCCTGATGAGCGTATTTCTCCTTACAAGATAGTGATGATATAAATTGAAACACCAAGGTTAGCTAAGTCTCAGATATCACAATCATTCCCTCTAAATAGCCGAAATGATAATACCTAAGTCAACTAAGTCTCGGATGTAAACATTTCTTCCTGCAGGATAATGACTATCTAAAGGTATCATTATACTTATCAAACCTATGTGTACCTCTTTTGTTAACAAATTCTACTCCTTCAAAAATAAGCTTTAGTGATTAACTGATTGGGGAAATACTAATCGAATCAGAAACATATCTTCAACTTCAAGGCTTCTAAAAATTACATAATTATTTCCAAACAAACCTAAGTATTTTAAAACTATGAGGTGTTGGCAATATTGATCGAATGTAGTTATAAGCCTAAGCCACTAGTCTTGAAATTATATTTAATCCTCTAAAGTTAACAGCTTATGACAAATGAAGCCCTTGGAGTTAAAACTCCCCCTCAAATTATTGTCCGTTAAGTTAAAACTTTTTCCATATAATTAACGTGACATATTGAAGATAATTCGAAAACACTTTCTCCCCCTCGAACAAAGACCCGTATTCTATTTAAAGATCTATTGTATTTATTCGAGTGGTCGAGATTTCTTGAAAATCTGTTTGTAGTGTCGAAAATTGATTCTGATTTGATTAGAACACTTTTCAAATGATTAACCCGAACTTGATTTATGAAATCAATAATTTTGAGAAAAAATCATTCGGGTTATAAAACTTATACCAATGGCAATCTAGGACCTTTCTGATGTACGTTAAACGAAGTAAGTACCTAATTGCCATATGTTTCATTCTAAGTCCTAAAGGTTGAATCACATAACATCTAAAGTCTAAATGAGTTAAAATTAATTAACTCCCCTTTAAATCATGATTAGTTATTGTCAAACCTTTTCCGTTTACTCCTTGATTATTCAAAAAGATCATTTTGAAAGAATTATTAGCACATTTCTCCCCCTCAAATAATGTCCCGTTTTCTATTTAAAGAGCTGTAGACATTGTTTGAGTGATAGAAAATTCTTTTAAAAATCTTTTTCTGATGAGAGACTTAGATGACTGATTAAGTTTTGAAAGACAACACCTTTTCCACCATGGTTAACACAAATAATTTTTGAAGAATCATAGAAGAAAAATTATTTGGTTAAAAAGAAGACTTCTCTTCTTTATCAAGAAATAATGCACTGAAGCGTACATTAGATCGAGGGTGCACGGATATGACGTAATCCATGCCCGGGAGAACTTAATCACCCGTTGTTAGGAACAGCCGTCTTTTTGGCGACGTGCTTTCCTCATTTTGAAGACCGGGTTGCAGTCTGAAATAACTGCAAACCATTTTTGACATGTTTTGAAAAACATTTGAAACTTCTGTTCGAACTTTATTTACAGCACCGTGTCATTATTGAATGACATTTCTAACGCCGTAAATATTATCGATGCCAGAAGACATGTCATGAAAAACATATTTTTGGTATTTTCTGATTTTATATTTTTGTATTTTGTTTTTGAAAAGTTTTTTTAAAAAATTGTAGACATTGTTTGAGTGATAGAAAATTCTTTTAAAATCTTTTTCTGATGAAAAACTAAGATGACTGATTTGGTTTTTGAAAGACACCACCCTTTTCACCATGTGTAACACAAATAATTTTTAGAAGAATCATAGACGAAAAAGCATTTGGTTAAAAAGGAAGACTTCTCTTCTGTATCAAGAAATAATGCACTGAAGCATACATTAGATCGGAGTTGCATGGATATAAAGTATTCCATGCCTGGGAGAACTTAATCACCCGTTATTAGGAACATCCATCTTTTTGGCGACATGCTTTCCTCATTTTGATAACCGGGTCGCATATCAAAAATAATAGCAAGCCATATAGACATGTTTTGAAAAACTGTTTAAACTTCTGCTCAAACTTCATTTAAAGACCGTGCCATTTGTTGAATGACATTTCTAGATCCGTAAATGTTATCGATGCCAGAAGACATGTCATGAAAAACATATTTTTGGTATTTTCTGATTTTATATTTTTTTATTTTGTTTTTGAAAAGTTTTTTAAAACTGAAAATCTTTTTGTTTTCTGGTTTTTATAATATACATAGATACATGAAGCGATACCAACCATAACCATACAGATTCGTCCACCAGCTTTTTCAGCGTTTCCGGAGACATGCTTTGCATTCCAACATTTTTCATGAGAAATTCAAGTTTTTCTTGTCCTAACGGTTTGGAGAAGATATCTGCCAGCTGAAATTTTGTATTGACGAAGTAAAGCTCAACCACTCCATTTTCCTTTTGCTCCTTGATTTGCCTTGTTTTTCAGAACACCTCCTATGATTATCTAATTTTCACCTTATAACAAATTACCTTCAAGTAGTAAAAATCATCACTTATTTTGGAACCAGGTACAAGCTTCCAAATCTCCAAATGTTTCAAACTTATAATCTCTTATGGCATCAATCCAACAGGATTCGGTAATGCCATCTTTATAACTTTTGTTCAATTGAAGAGGGGAGAGAATCAAAGTAGCAGAACAAGGCTTCGGTTTGTTATTGGAGTCTTGTGGATACCAGATCTGGAAGGATCACCAATAAACTTGTTAAGCGGATGATCTTGTCCATTTTTCAATGTGCTCTATGTTGATTACCTAAATGCATGTTGGGTTGGGATAGAACAATTCGGAATTGAAGACCAAATTAACAGATCATTAATCTATAGTGTGCAACTTTAATACAATTAAATTATCTCTTCAACGACTAGTAGGAATAACATAAGATTGTTCTTCTTGGGTGGTTTGTGAGGTACTTGTAGAAGGTGTATCTTGATCAATTCTCGTTGATGAAGGTGTACCGGTTGAAACAACAGGTTCTTGAACACCAGCTACAAGAACAGGTTGAACAACACTTGGTGAAGGATTAAAGTACTCATCAAACATAGGGCAAAATAACGAATCCCATTCATTCTTTGTTGGTGGAAATTTAGGTGTATGGAGAAAAAAGGGAAAGAAAAATCCCCGTGGTACGAGTCCTAACTGCTGATTGTTTCAGGAGTTAAAAGTATAGACTTGAGTCCTGAACTGATGTGTGCAGGAGCCGTATGAGTATGAATGAAAGATAAGTGAAGAAATGAAAAAAAAAAGGAAAAAGAAAAATTATAAAAGATGATCTAGAGAGAAAAGAAAAAAGAACAGAAAATGAAAATGAAAGAAGTAAAGAGAGAAAAAGAATGAAAAAAGTGAATCGAGAAGAAGAGAAACTGAAAATAAGAAAGAAAATGATAAGAAAAAAGAAGAAAAATATGAAAAAATGAAAGAAAAAGAGAGAGGAGATAAACGAAATGAAAAAGAAAGAAAATGAAAGAAAGGAAAGATAAGAAAAAGAATGAAGGAAGAATGAAAACAAGAAAAGAAAGAAAAAGATAAAGAAAAAATTAGAGAAAGAAGAGAGCAAGAAAGAAAAAGAAGAAGAAATAGAGAGAGAGAAGAGAGAAGAAGAAAAAAGAAAGAATAGATGAAAAGAGAGAAAGAGAAGAAAAAGTGGATAAAAAATGAAGTAAAGAAAACCATGAACATGCGCAGCCCCTCGCTCCCCTCGTTCATCCTGCCCTCCCTCACACACATCCCATCTCTGCCCCCCCGCCCCCCCCCCCTCCCCACCGACCCATCCCGTTCCTCTCCCCCTCCACCCGCCCAGCAACCCCTCTCCCTCTATCTCTCCCAGCCTTCCCACTCTCCCGCTCCCTGCTCCCCCCCGATCTCACTCCTCGCTCCTGCCCCCCCCCAACCCCCCCCCCTCTCCTCGTCCCTCCCCCAATCCCGCCTCCCCCACCCTCGCGTCGCTTCCCTTCCATCCCCTCTCCCCTCGTCGATCTCACATCGCAGTCGCCCCTCCATCCCATCCCCCAGACCACCCACCCCGCTACCATGCGCCATCCACCAGCCATCCCCTCCCCCTCCTTACCAACTCCCTCTCTTCCTCCTCCCCCCCCCTCTCCCACATCCCTCTTCTCCCTCCCCTCCCCATCCCCCATCTCCACATCCCCCCATCCCCCCCCCCCCCCTCATCCCCGCCACCCCCGTCCGCTCCCATCCCCGATCCATCCTCCCTTCCCCATCCCTCCCCCCCCACCTCCCCCCCCCCCCTCTCACATCCGCCCCCCCCCATCCCCTCCCTCCATCTCCCTCCCTCCCATCCCCTCTCCCCTTCCAATCCCACGATCCCATCCTCCTCGTACTCCATCCTCCTCTTCATCTCCCCTTTCGAATTCCTCTCTTTACTCCCACCCTCCCCCCATCTCGAATTCCCCCCCCCCCCCCCTCCCACCATCGCCTCCGACTGCCCCCCCCCTTCGCCTCTCCCATCCTCCGCCACTCATTCCCTCGTCACATCCCCTCCTCTTCTCTCCCCCGCTCCCCTTCCTCTCCCTCCTCCCTCCTCCCTCCCCTCCCATACCATCCTCTCCGTCCCACCCTCCCCCCCCTCACGAATCCCTCCCTCTCTTAACCCACCCTCCCCCACTCATCCCTCTCCCCCCTCCTCCCACCTAACACCTACCTCCACCCTCTCCCCGCCCCATCCCCCATCCCCCCATCAATCCCTCTCCCTCTCTCAGACCCCACCCGCCCCATTCATATCTTCCACACCCCTCTCTACACTCCACCACTCATCCCCCTCACCCCGCTCTTCCCGTCCTCTATCCATCCTACCCCCCCCCCTTCCCCCTCTCCCCCAACTCCCCCCCCACCCCCCTCCCCGCCCATCCCGCGCCTCACATCCTCTCCCTCACTCCCCCCCACAAATAACCCCCTCCCAACCCCATCTAACCACCCCCCAACACCCCCAACCTACAAAGTCCACATCTGAATCCCAAATTATCAATCCTCCTAGCCAAACCCAACCCGTAACCCCACCATACCTACTCACCCCCACCCAACCAGCCATCCAAGGGCCCCACCGCCTCAATAATCATCGCCATTTCCCCCCCATCAGACAAACACTATCATTAGACGAAAAAGCGCATAGCCGCGATAACCCCTATCTTACTTAACCGGAACGTGGCCTACAGAGAATAGACCCCGCCCCATTAGACCGATGAAGAGCTGAAGCCTAACCTGATGGACAACAACATCATTAATCAATGAACGAGCTAGCCTGAACCAGAAGAGAACAAACAACAAAAATCAAAGCCGAGCGAGGCCTGAACCAGATGTGAACATAACTTCATAATTCAATGAATATTCGGAGACCAGAACTGATGTCACCACAGAACTTCATTATGTCCAATGACGATCGAGGCCATAACTGATTGTGAACGAACGTCATATGTCATAAAAAGAGCGAGGCCTTAACTAATAGAGAACAGAACGTCATTTGTTCATGAACATCAGATTAGAACACCCTATGATACGCGCCCCACTAGTTTATGAGCTATTATGTCTATTTGGCACCGCAAACTATGAGTCTTATCTTATACGAATTAACAAAATGCTACATGCACTTGAGTTAGTTGTTAACTGCACTGACATAAGAGTTAGAACGCATTCCATATGGGTAAGTGATAACCCATTTGAAACAATTGGAGGATCACTGTCAACTTTTGGTTGGTTAACGGTGAACATCTTTTCCAGAAGTTTTCCACCAAAGACCATCAAACTTGAAAAATTCAAACACGTCCGGATTCCACCAAAGACAAGATCAAATAAGCGTTTTTTCGTTTCTTATGCCAAAACGAAAGACTTCTTGGGAGAAAACCTTATCCTATTAAACAATCTGCTTACCAGGTTGTTGAGTATGACTCTTTGGTAACAATGGTTTGTTTGTTGTTTCTAGTCCTTGAGGGATTTGAACCTAAGCATGGAGAATTCACTCTCAATCAGGAATTTTATAACACAAATAATCATGACTTGCATTAAAGACCAAAATTTCTTAACAAGTTAGCAAACAAATTGTTTAGAGTCAGTAAAAGGAAAAGAATATTCCTAAAGTGATTTCTACAAGCGACACACCATTTGACATTCCACCACTACTCTTAGATACAGGCAAACTCCTAGATAATTGATTGTTGTTCCTAGGATTTGGTTTGCTACCATGAGTAGTGTTTTGTATACCTAGTAGTATGCATCACCATAGTTTAATTCCTATTTCTTCTTAGTTGTCTTTTCCTAACTTCCAATAATAGTGGAATATGATCCATATCCATTTGAACCTAACGGTTCTTCTTGACTATTTTCCTATCTGAGCCATGTGCAATATCACGAGATTAGGTTTTTGCAAAGCACATATTCACGAACTTTAGGCAAATAATAAGGAGTGACTGTTTTGACAAACGTTATACCACAATTCAACTTAGAGGCAAACCGTGGTATTTGAAACGTTAGGTCGTTCAGATTTAAACGCATTAGGTTGTCTAACAACTGATTGGTTTTTTGGTGGTTGTAAAACTGGTTTCCCCAAGAGTGATGGTTTTACAAACTTAGTATCCACGCTATTTCCTTTTAACTTTCTTAATTCATTTTTTAATGCTGCATTTGCAAAAACCTTTTCCTGAATCTGAGCTTTTAAATCACATTTTCAGATAGACTTTTTTATTGATTAGAAATTAAAGAGTCACTAATGTCTTTAATAATCAGAACGCGTTTGTCTTCTTACTTGAACCTAAATTCTTTGTAAATCTGTTTCAATGCCCTCATATTTCTTTATGTAGTTGCTCAATTGCTGCAAGTAATTCTAGCCAAAACACTGTGTTCAATTCGATGTTAATAGTCATAATTACATCTATATCATTTTTAACTTATGTGCTTCATTACTTTGCTTCTTTCACACATTTGATTTGATTCTTCAAGTTGCCAAATTAGTGTGGTTATTGGCCGTGTTAGCTGAGCTTTCATCATTCATCTCAAAAAATCCGCAATAACGCAGGAGCATCCTGGTTCGTACATAGGTTTGTTTACTTTGAAACCTTTCTTCCTTTTGTTGTATTGAAATTTTAAGTGAAAAACAATGTTTTTCAAGTAATAAAAAACCTACGTGAAGTTCATTTACGTTTCTTTTCATCATTTCTTTTTGATCTGACATCTCAGCTTTAAGCCAAAGGACTTTTTATACTTTTATATTGTTCAGTATTTGGTCAATCTCTCCTCCCCTGAGACACATATTTGTTGAATCAGCGTGGTAATGCTTATCCCCTCCCCCGCACCCCCACAAACCAACTCTCACCCCCCCCAACCCCCCCAAATCCCCCTCCCCCCCCCCCCACCCCCCTCCCCTCCCCCAACGCCCCCCCCCCAAACCCCCCCCCCTCCCCAACCCCCCCCCCCTCCCCCCACCCCCCCCCCCCCCCCCTCCCCCCAACCCAAAAACCTCCTCCCCACCCAAACCTCAAACCGAAACAACTCAAAAAACCCTCCCCCATACCCAACCCGCTGCATCCCCAAAAATCCCCCCCCCCCCCCCCCCTCACCCCCCCCCCTTTCCCCTCCCCCTCTTCCACACCCCCTCCTCCCCCCCACGCCCCCCCCCCACCCCCCACCCTCCCCCCCATCCCAACCCCCCCCTCCCCCCCCCCCTCACCCTCTCCCCCCACTCCTCCCCCTCCTTCGCCACCCCCCCCCCCCCCCCCCCCCTATTCAACCCCCACCTCCCCCAATCCCAAAAACCCCCACCCCCCCCCCCCCCACCTCCCCCCCCACCCCCCCCCCCCCTCCCCACCCAGCACCACCCCCCCCTCACCCCCCACCCCCCCCGCGACACCCCCTCCCCCAATCCCCCAAACCACTAAACCCCCACCCTACCCCAAAAACCCCCCCCCGCTCCCCAACTCACAACCCCAAAAAAACCCTTTTCCAACAATTTGTGTCCTAATGGGTTTTCAGAATTCTTAGTATGTTGTTGTTCCCTTAGCAGACATTATGTTGAGACAATTCAATTGTACCTCCACAAATGGCACTTGGTCATTTTACTGGTCTGATATCTCATCCACTTCATGTGTATATAAGTCCCTGAACTGCTACATGTAGATAGCAGTCCTTCTGACTTTTGTCCTAAAACCGCATTCTGTACCAACAAAACTAGCATCTATTGCTTTACTCAAACAACCATACTCCTCTCTTGACTGCATCTGTCTTTCATACATCCTTCTATCATACTGTCTTTTTATGATGTTAATCTTTCAGCAAGAGACTTTCTTAACATTTACCCCATGTATAAGTATAGTGTTTCTCTAAACGTTTAAACTTCGATTCAAGTGTATTCACAAAAATATTTTTTCTGTCATTTAACTGCCATAAATCCCAAGTGAATTGCGAGTCGATGAACTCTAAATTTGTTTGTTTAACACATGCAAAAGGCAGCCATAAAGATCTATCTCCTTGAAATTCTCTTTGTCAAAGTGCTTTTCCCCTAGTTGATCCATAGGTTATAACAATAAGCCTGATGAAAGTCTAACATCTTGTTCAACAGAGTGGTCGCAAATGCCCGTTCGAACTAGCCATTGATTTTTAATCAATAGTAATGAAAGAACCTGGAGATGTGATTGAAGTAGTCGAAAAGATTTCATGCAACTTCCTTTGCTTGTGTTTCATTTGTTGGCAATGATACAACTCTCTCTCTTGTGGATTTGAATTCAGAGATCCATTGAAATACGATGTTGAAATAATTAAGGATCTTAATTAGATAAAGTGAATTTATTGTGTTGAGAATGGAAATCTAGTTCACGGGATTTAACAATCTTAGATTAAATCGAGAAAACACTTAGTAATTCGCTTAATTTAAATTTAATAAATAAAAAAACATGAAAATAAATTGGTTGTTGAGAAATCGATTTTGTTGTTGAAAGAACTTGAACTTTAATTAACGATAACTTGAAATAAGGTACTAATGGGAAAGGATAAAACTAAAGGGCTAAATAGAAAACAAATTTAAAACAAAGGTTAACTATTAAACTTATAAAAATAAAAGAAACTAAAAAGGTGAAAATAAGAGAAAATTAAAAGTTGAGTTAAAATTGTTCTAAAAGTATAATGGCTTAATGTTAAAAACTATTTAAAACAAGGACTAATAGTAGAATTAAAAATGTTAGTATAAGGGTAAAGTTACACTTTGTGAAATCAAAGGGTCAACAATGTAACCTTATAGAAAGATTAAGGTTAAAAATGAAAATTGTTTTAAGTCGAGGGGCCGAAAGTGTAAAATTTGAATTTTACTACAAAAAAAACACTTCCCGCCTTTTATTACTTGTCTTCTTCGTTGAGATTTGTTAAATTATGTTACGAGTTTATTTTTGATCTCGAAAATTGGTGAAAGGTTTTACGCCCGGTAAAATATAATTTAAAATCACGATGAACGTTGCCAGACGCGAACGGTAATGGAATAGTTTAGAATACCCGTGAAACATCCGAAATCGGAAACCCAAAAAACGGAGACACGTTGAAACTTAATCGTTTAACACAGTTTTGTTGTTCTTTAATTCAGAGTGAATGTCTAAATGAACAGTGATACAAAACGCAGCCTTTAATAGTAACATCAATGGTCAAATCGCATTGTTGACTTAGACAAAACGCAATGAGTCTTGAGATTTGGGCAGCGTAACATTGCTATTTGCTTTGATAAAGGTCTTCAAGAGGCAAAAACCAAGAGAAAATCACAAAAACAAAACGCAATGCTTCTTGATGAGACAAACCGCAACTAATCTTTAGCAAAACGGAACCTGCAAAAGAAACAAAACGCAGGAAGTACTTGTTGGACCACAAGTCGCTATCCAAGTCCTTTTCAAGCCTACTAGCTTCCCCTTTATACACAAAAAAAAAAAATAAAACCCCAAAAACCTGTTTTTCCCATTAAAAACAAAACGACCAAGAAGTACTACTAAAGGCAAAAACCGAAACCTTAAAAAACAAGGATATGACAAAAAACGCATGGTTCAAATGTCCTTTTCAAGGTCGCTTTCGAGTTGTACTTCTTTGTCTCCACCACAAAACGCAACCAGTTTGTCTCTATTCCACAGATGGAAAACTACCAAAACGCAACTAAGAACACACCACAAAATTCCACGAAAAGAGAAGCCAAAATAAGCTTACAGAAAGCTTGCAATAAGCTATTTAAACCAAAAAAATAAGCTTTTCACAAGAAAAATATGACAGTTAGTTGTAACAATATGAGCACGAACAAGAAATGGAACATATATTATGAATGTTGTAATAAAGTACAACAGAGTTGTGTTTTGTTTCCTTAAGACCCACAAAACGAAAACTACAAGAGACACGAATATATATATGACAAGTGTATTTGGACCTAATTTTTATGAGATGACTAAATTTTGAACGCCAAAATTGTGGATATGGTCAAACATATCAAGCACCCCCTTTTTCTATGAAATCTGACATTAAACTGATTTTTATAAAAGATGTTTGAAAACAGTTTTGATGTTGTGGAAACAAAACAAAAAAATAAAAAAATAACGCCCAAAAGTTTGAGTAACCTTACTGATTGTGAAAAAAAAAATTTTATGAACACGAAAAAGAAGAATAAAAATAAGCTAAACTTAACAAACTTTAAATCTAGGCTACGAAAAGAAGAGGAAAAAAATGAACCAATAAGCAACTCGAATAAGCTATAAAACAAACCACAAAATCACTTAATCCAGCCCTTGCTCTAGATACCAATTGTAGGTTCCTATAATTTCACACAAACATGAACTAGAGAGAGAAAGTTAGAGAGAGAGAGATGGTTGGGAGAGAACTAGAGAAAAACACACTAAGTTATGTTGTGTTAAAATGATTTCAACCACACGCATCTCCATGCGTGGAGAGGGTTTGAAATATGCTTACAAAATGCCCATAAAAAGGCTATGTGTGGGCATACAGGGTAAAAACCCGACCCACAACACCATAAATCATAAGATTACTAACAAAACTTACGGATCTATGCTAAACAGAACAAATACAGTAGGGTGCCGATTCATTTTCCTTAAACCTTACAGTTTCCTATGTTCAGACTTTTTATGATTTTAATGTTGTTTTGTTATCATGGTGTTCGTTAATGCTGCTGCTATTGGTATTGATTAGTGCTGTTGATTGGACGTGGATGTCATAATGGGTTTAGTATGGAAACTTAGTACTTCCAGTTTTGCTTAATGCTGCCAACGTATACTTATTACCGCTTTTGGTAAAAATATTAGTTAATGCTGCTACTATTGTTGGTTACCACTACTTCATGGTATTACTATTATTTTTATTGGATACTGCTGCTAGGGTAAATTTAAGCAGTTACTACTGCTAGGTTTGTTACTAGTAGTTACTACTGCCCAGGCTTAAATGATTTACTACTGCTAGCTTTGTCCGATATGGGATAACGCATATGGTTTGGATCTCAGATAGAATAGAATGTTTGGTTAAATGTTAATATTTTTGGAGTTAATTCAAAAGGTAGGTACAGAGACAAATGTTTATCACTTATTTGAAGTTGAAGTGGAATTTTCACAAGTGTGTGTTCTTATCATATCTAAAGTCGAGTTTGGTTGGATTATGACTTTTTAAAGATAACCTTGTTTCGAGCTTAAAACAAATTTGATTAAGACTGTCCAAATCTAGGCATGTGTGATCTAAAAAACTTTAGGTGCTCAAATGCGAACATTTGCTATTCACCTAAATGAGTTACATTGTAGTGCTCAGTTTCTCATTTAGATGAGGATTTTTTTGCAAGAGATTGAGGTCTACTTAAAGATTGAGGTCTACTTATACTTTAAGGAATTACGTATGAGTTTGGAGTCACGTGGATAGTACAAGACATAAGACACAAGTTTAAATTATTCTACTTCAGCATCAAGTTTGTAATATTAAGTTTTCTCCATCAGTAGTCATTACAAAGAGCCAACAGAATAAGAGATTCAAGAGATGGTTAATATATTGGTTTCAGGGGAACAATATGATAAAGTGTTTAACCATTTGGATATCTTACATGCACCACTTGAGGGGAAGGTTTTGATTCTTACTACTGTTAAGTCATTATTACTACTGCTAGTTTAAGTTTCTACTGCTTGAATTCATATTCTTATTATGTGTTATGGAGGGTAATTTGAGACATTAGAAAGCTTGGATTAGAAGTTTGATATATGGTTTGTAGTTGTAAAGATCAAAGTTGCAAAAGTTCACAGTCCCCTATTGGAGAATGACAAAAAGGGGAAGATGTTACAAAGATGATATTATTTGTAACTTATTTAGTGTGGTGGCATAGCATGGAAGTTTAAAGGAAATCTTAAGTTAAGGGGAAGTTTGTTTCATTCATGGAAGATCAGATTTGAAGATGTTCATGTGCTCAAGATAAAGATCAGATTATTGTTTGTTTTGTCATCATCAAATAGGGGAAGATTGTTGGGAATAATTGATTTGATGATACAAAAACAATGATACAAAAAGAACAAAAGAATGAAACAAGAAGGACTTAAATTGACAATATGGAATTCTACAAAAGATGGAGGATTCTAAAAGATATCCTTACAAGATAAAGATCAAAGATTAGGAAGATTTAGTACCTTAATATAATAAAGATTCCTTTGTAAGTCTTATGGACTCTTTATATAAAGAGATCCCTAGACATAGTTTATGTGTGCACAAGAAAAGATGTAGACATCTAGAGTATGTGGTTTAGCCTCAAGATCAAAGTGTCTTTGATCCTGTTACAATTAGGTAATCGTTCTATACTTATCATATAGAATTGGGGCTTGTATGAATATAAAACCTTGTTAAATAACATTGTTCTTATTTATATTCCGTTGTGCAAATTGTTATCTTTGTTATTATATCCTAGATGAGTTCTAAACAAACTCAAGCTATAATGATCTCCACAATAAATAATACCTACGTACAACGACACATCAATATAGCTTAAACATAGTTAGTTTTGCAAAAAGTTTCAAGAAAAAACGTCAAAAATGTGTTTTTAGGTGTTTTTTGTGATTTCGTATTCGTATATGCAGTTTGGCAAAAAAAATTTGGGTTTTGGCAACATTTTTTATGGTTTGACAATTTTTTTTATGCGATTTGATTAAACTTTTCTGCGATTTAATCCTTATATTATGAGGTTTGATTCAAATTTTTACGGTTTGATCACAAAGGTTCCGCAGTTTGGTACAAATTTTTTTGCGATTTGATTCAAATATTTTTGCGGTTTGATTCAAATTTTTCTGCGGTTTGGCCAAAAAATTCTGCGATTTGACCTTAGTTAAATTTTGAGGTTTGGCCTGAAAATTCTGAGGTTTGATCAAAAAGTGCAATTTGACTAATAATCCAAAATTTGATCCAAACATCCTGTCAACTCAAAACCATAACAAACACTTAAATTTCAATATATAAAACACAATTCAAGGACACCTAATCAGCATCACAAATTAACAACTCACATTAATCATTAAAATGATCATAGTATATCATTTCACATCTTTTCTGTAATGTCGACTCAACAAGACATTTATACTGCTGGTTCTGAAAACCGTCCACCTATGCTCAACAAAGACAACTATGTTCCATGGTCTTCTCATCTTCTTCATTATGCAAAGAGTAAACCAAATGGGAAATTTCTTGTGAATTCAATCAAGAATCGTCCATATGTAAGACGAATGATTCATGAACCCGGTGATCCTAACAGTGTACCTCTTGTAGCTGAATCTACTCATGAGCAGACAGATGATGAACTCACTAAGAAAGAAGCAAAGCAAATGGAAGATGATGATCAAGCAATTCAGACTATTCTCATGGGTCTTCTAGAAGACATCTAGACTGCAATAGATTGATGTGAAACTGCTCAGGAAATCTGGTTACGCGTTCAACAAATGATGAAAGGTTCAGAGATTAGAGCTTAAGAGAAAAAGCCTAAGTTGTTTAATAAATGGGAAAGGTTTACTTCTACTGATGGGGAATCAATTAAGTCTTACTATCATCGTTTCTCAAAGTTAATGAATGTCTTCAAAAGAAACAAACATTTTCTTGAAAAGATTACCAGCAACCTCAAGTTCCTTAACAACCTACAACCAGAATAGAGACGACATGTTACCATTGGTCACCAAACAAAGGACTCGCATGAAGCGGATTACACTTAGTTGTGTGATTTCTTGAAATTTAATCAGGTAGAAGTAAATGAGATAAGGGAAGAATGACTTGCAAGAACACATGTTCTTTAGGTACTAATGGCAAATTCCAATAATCCTTACAACTATCCAGTGTTTCACCAAGATCAAACATCACGGGTTACCTACATGCAACAACCACAAATCAATAACAATTATATCCCACAACCTTCATTCAACACGAACTACATGCAACAACCAATGCTTAATCCTAAAGAAATTTTTGATCCCATAACTACAATGAATATGACACTTGTACTAAACTACTTGATACAAACCAACAACAACTAGAGAATTTCATCAAACCCTTGCAATAGGCAGATTGCTCAGCTAGGTATGAATATGAGACAAGATAGACATATGCAGATGGTTGGAGGTAATGGTGGGAATCAGTTTAGACAGTATGCTGGGCAGAATGCAGGAAATCAGATAGGGTACAATGCAGGGAATCTTAATGGGTATAATGCAGTACAGAATTTCGAGAATCAAGTTGTTCAGAATGCAGTTCCGAATCTGATTATTCAGAATGTTAGGAATCAGAATAGGCTTATTGTTATTCCAAGGATTGCTAATCAAAATGCGAATCAGAATGAGAATGGCAATGTTATAGTAGCACAGGCTGAAGGTAATGGTAATGGGAACAACAAAAATTAGGTAAGGTGTTACAACTGCAGAGAAATGGGTTATCTTGCTAGGAACTACACAGTCAGATCAAGGAGAATGGATGCTACTTATCTTCAGACTCAGTTGTTGATTGCTTAAAAGAGAAAAGCAGGGATCCAACTCCAAGCTGAAGAGTTTGATCTGATGGTTGTTGCAGGGGATATTGATGAGATTGAGGAAGTCAATGAAAATTGCATCTTGATGGCAAATTTGCAACAAGCATCGATATTGGGTACTCAGACTAACAAAGCTCCCGTCTATGATTCCGACTGATCAGCTAAGGTACACCATTATGAAAATTGTTATAATAAATATATATTTAATATGTTTACTTAAGAGAAGCAGTATATTAAGCCACTTGATCCTATTACTCAGCCACATGCGGTTCAACAAAATAACCGTAATGTTATCTTTGTGGAATCTAGTATGGAACATAGTGGAGGAACTATAGAACAACACCCTATAACTGTTGAGGTAACACATGCTTATTTTGAATTATTATATAATAATTTGGTCACTGAAGTTAAGAAAGTCAACACGGTCAATTGCAAAATGAAAGAAACGAATACCTATTTGACCATCGATCTTGCTAGATATAGAGGTCAAGAAAAAAGTTTTGTAATCAATAAAGAAAAATTTGATGAAATTGAAACCGGTTATAAAAAGTATGTTTATCAAGAACAATGTCTTACTAAAAAGATTAATTCTCTTCATTTAAGTTTTGCTGTTAGGTCACGTTTATCTTGAATCATATGATGTAGAAAGGTTTCGTATTGACAGAATTAATAGAGGAAGGCAATACTTTTATAATTTTTCAAATTTTATAAAGAAAAGAGAAATGGGAGGGAAAGTGAGAGTTACAAGTCTTAACCCCCTAATGTTGATTAGGGGGTATTTATAGGAGTGGGGAGGATTAGCTTCCCTTCCTTTATTTTCCCTAATTTGCAATCAAGTCCCTATTCTTTGGATAATATGCTATTTTTTTACTTTAAGCATATTTCTCCCCCTAAGGTTTGATTATTCTAGGCGTTCCCTTCTTGATCCTAGTGGTCTTTCATTCACATACATCTCCCAACGTCTCATTTGAAAATGATGCTTCAACCGTTCTTCAATTTCTTCCTCAAACAATCGCAAGTACTCAACATCTTCTATACTGAGACTTGGTGTCACATAACCATACTTCACATCATTATTATAGCTTTTCAACCCTTCCAAAACTCTTTTCAAAGTAGCATCACATAACTTATAAATCTCTTGATAGCATCACTCCCTTCTCTTTCTTGCTGTTCTTGTATATGATGCCATATATTGGTTCAGAGATGATGGAAAACATCTTTTTCTTCTCAATTCTAGGAAAAGTATTTGTTGGTGCAGTAAGATTGACATTCAGTTGATAGCTCTCCACACCTAGTTGAAAATTATGAACTCTTTCCCAGATCACTGTACTTTTGATGAAGACAGGCAATGACCACAATAGTCTAGTTTTAGCATAGTCATCCACCTTGCTATTGATGCATAACAGATACATATCCTCAATATCATTCTTGTTGAGGTTCTTGTAGTCTGGCTTAGTGACTGACACTATACTACGATTTGCTCTCCTTGCAATAATCGCTATTAAAAACTTATGCTCATGTCCTTATTCACCTGTTGTCTTGATGACTTAAACAATCTTTGAATTTGAGTAGACTTCTTATTTTGGCTTTCCTGGTTCTTTTCGTCTCTTAATATAGAATATATTTGCATGTGGATTCTTCTAATGTTTGACACTGTATCGAGCATAAGGATTAAACTTCTTTACGCACTTGTCTACCTATCTGGATGTTCTTTCTTTAATGTCGTCATTAGGAAAGATAATTGCAGGGAACTTGTGTAGTGACAATACAAACTTCTCAGGTCCTAAGTTGCCTTTATTCAGGTATAATAAATCTTGATTGATAAGAGACAGTGCAGGAGCTTTGGAATCTCTTTGATAACTTTAAACAACTAGAGGGGGCTTTGCTGGAAATGGTAAAGTTATAATTTCTTTTCTGCTTTACCACACAATATCATTCTTCAAGAAATTTTGCATCTAATCAATGTGATATTGATGCTCATCTCTTGAAGTGCATTGTTGTCTTAACATTTCATCAACAACTTTTTGCAGTTTAGCCTCATCTACTATTTTTGACATTTCTTCCACAAGTTCTTGTGATACTTTCTCAGCTAGAGGTTCATCATCATCATTTAATTGTTCTTGATTACCTGATGTTGACGGACCTGGTTCACTTTCATTAGCCTGACCAGATGAAGATTCTCCAAAAACATAAGTTCTATGCTCAGATGTCTTCTGCTTCTTTGCACTATTCTCCCCTTTATGATGAGCATCTTCATGAGGATCATCCTGATCTATTAGGTGAATGGCAGAAGATCTACAAGGAGTGTTAGAAGTAGTAAGTCCTTTAAACTTGATCTTGAGTGCAAGCCAAATTGGTAAATTATCATGTTGTAGTTGAGGATTATCTTTCATGATCAGATAAAGTTGATATTGTTGTTCTTATGCAGAAGCTTGGCTGGCTTAAGTTGGATGAACATGTAAAATATGACCTGACATGTAATTCCTGACCGATGAATCAACATGAGAAGGAATATGGTTAGTGATAGCATTGTTGATTTGCGAAGTAATCTCTGCCCGAAGTATTCTTGCTGAATTGCATCTGCAATCATTTTTGCCACATTAGCTTGATTCTGTTTTCTTTCCATTATTAGCCCCTCTGTAACATATATTGGAACTTGTGTCTTGGTATGTTCCTTGGCACGATCATCTACCATGTTGGGCAACGACTCTTCCATAACCTCTTATAAGTGTGGAGCAAGTACATTAAACTTCTTTCTTGCCAAGAACCTAGTATTTAGATGTCCAAAAATAGCCATATCATCCTTTCATCTCATCAAAGAAACTCTTGTATTGTTTGAAATGTCCAGTCTTAGGTTTGAATAAAGATAAGAGGCATGTGAAGCAGTTAATTTTGATGAAGATGATGATGGTGTAGAAGATGAAGGTGTTGGATCAGTTATCGTCAATTCCTGGAGTTTCTCAATACCGAAGATGATGATTGGTTTAAGGGATGGTGTATTCCTAGACTCCTCTACATTCTTCTCTTTTACCCTTTTTCTCAACTCATAATCACCCTCTACTGATTCGTCCTCCTTTTGTTAACAGGTTGTATAACAATAGCTTTCTCTATCTCTAGGCTTTCCTTATAACTCCTGGGATCTAACCTAGTGCCGGAATCATTTTGACTATTAAGGATAGAATTATCAACCTCATCTGCATCTTCACTCTTCGTTCCTTCCACCATTTTCTCAATCTCCCTAGCTACCAAGTGCTTTTTAACTTTTTCTACATTTTGTTGGGCTTCAAGATCATCACGACTTTTCTCCTCAGCAATGCTTAGTTGAATTGTATTTCTTAAAGTTATGTCTTCAACTTCAGCATTAGTTGGGATTGGTGTAGTTGAAATTGGTGTTGGTGGAGTATTACGGGTTGATCATCTTGGTGGAATACAAAATCTAATAACAGTAGATTTTGTTGAGCACTTGATTCTCCTTCATTCTCATCAGGGTTAGATGACATAGGTGCGCTAGTTGTCCTATGCGTTCCCTAGGTAGACTCAATCAGCTGTGACCGAGTCGTAGGAACATCTACCCCCAAAAACTTCAGCATACATTTGATAATGCTGCGTGAGCTTTATCTCATCAGTTATCATCCAGCTTAGAATCTTTATTCCAACTCATGCCTTATTCTTCCCTGAATTAAATATGCTTTTAACCATCTCATCATGTTTCAGATTGTGATACTTGTCACGAGCTCTTTTTGAGATCTTGGGGTATGCAGTCATGTAGTGTCCCATAATGAGATTTGTGAATCTTAGATAAAGAATTAGTGTTGATGGATGTTTGAGTGAATAGTGCAGTCCTTCCCATAGTAATTCAACATAGTCTACATGCACATTGTTGACAAAACAATATAGCATTTGCATGATCTGCAAAAGCGGTTGATCATGAACAGTGGATCGTGTGGTAAGACATCGTGCAAACATCTTGCTAAGTGTTTGCCATGGTTGTACGAGACCAGTTGTCTTGAAGTTGGATGGTGATCTTAATTCTAGTCTAAAACCAAAATCATTTAGAAAGAATGTAACTTGTTGATTGAAATAATGCCTAAAAACGTTACTAATATTTTTTAACCTCTCTACGTTTTGATAATCACAAAATATAAAAACGCTCAATGTAAAATTAAAGCGTAAACAAGTAATTAGTAGTAAATTTCCATTTTGAAAATTAAATCACTTAAAGGTATGAATAAATAAATGCTTAATGCATTTTATGATCAAAGGAATTTTTATTCAACCTCACATTTTTTATAAAATGTTACAAACATTTTTATAACTTCTAAAAAATATTTTCTACATTTAAAAGAAATGTTTTATTTAAAATAAATATTTTGAATTCAAAATTTCTACCTAAAAATGGCTAGAAATGTTCTAGAAAACACCTCCCTATAAAAGACAAAAAAGGGAGTGTCCTAGCCTGGGCGGTCCCCTTAATTATAAGGGCGGTCCCTTTAATTATAAGGGTGGTCCCCTTAATTATAAGGGGTCCTGGCACATGAATTAAGGGGCGTCAAGGCAAAAACGGCTCCACAGTTTGCCTATAAATCTGGGACTATTCCTTGTGATTTTATTATCTTTTGCACTCTTCTTTTCTGTCTAAAATTAGTCCACACAATTTCCCACAATCCTTTTGATCATTTAATCATATAATGCTTTGTTTCCAAGTGACTAAGCTTAGATCCTCAAGTTGCAGTGAGAAGAAGACTTCATACCATTCAAGTAAGGAATGTTTAGTATTAATAGATTATACGTGTGTGGCCTTGCAACCTTGTTGCAATTGTATTCTATCTTGTAAATCATTTGTGCATATTATGAAGGTGTTTATCATAGTTGTGTATAATAGGTAGATTGTGGTGATCATTGTAAGTATAGTTAGATCGGGGTGATCTTAGTAAGTAGTGTTAGATTGGTGTGATCAAGGTAGCGTCTAGTTGAAGTGAAGTTGTGAAGTGAAGTATAGAAAAGTTGTAAAGGGTAGTGAAGTTTTGAAATGAAGTATAGAAAAGATATGAAGGGTAGAGAAGTTATGAAGTGAAGTTGTGAAGTATAGAGAAGTTTTAAAGTGGAGTTGTGAAGTGAAGTAAAGAAAAAGTTATGTGGTGAAGTGAAGTTGTGAATTGTTGTGAAGTAGTGTGATTATTTGTGATAGATTGGTTCTAACTAGGATTAGAACTCGACATTTGGCTTAGTGTCAGAAATCAGTGTTAGCTTAGTTGTGTATGGTTCTCTCCGCCTAAAGAGAGCTTGTTTACATAGTGAAGAAAACTCTCGAGTTTGGTGCTTGGGGAGTGGAGTAGGGCGAAGAGGTGCTTCGTTACCGAACCACTATAAATCCTTGTGTTGTGGTTTGATCTTTCTATCTCTTATCTCTTGTATTACATATTTATTTCATATCTTGTCATTACTTATTTGTTTAGTTAAATGGTTCATATTGTGCACACTGTGAATTCACATAAAGTCAAATCTAAATTTTTATAAACAAACTATTCACTAAATTAAAAAGCAATAAAACTATTCAATCCCCCTTCTAGTTTTAGACAATTGGTATCAGGAGCCAGATCAAACAAGATTTTTAAAATAAATTGTATTTTAAAATTTGAATCGATCTATAGAATCAGAAAAATATTTAGAAGGGCAATCTATGCAAAAACCACCACTATTTGAAAGTGATGGATTTATTTATTGGAAAAATAGATTTGAAACTTATGTGAAATCAAAAGATCTAGATCTTTGGCATGTTATTACCCATGATGATTTTCCTCTTATCAAAATAATCCCGAAACTAAAAAATTGAAATTGTACCATTGGATAAACAAAACGATAATTTTAAAAAGAAACTTACTAAAAATAATGAAGCTAAAATGGTAATCTAGAATGCTTTGCCACGTAAAGGATATGAAAGAATTTTTATGTGCAAAATTGCAAAAGAAATTTAGGATAGTTTGTTAATCACTCACCAAGGTAATAGGCAAGTCAAAGATAACAAAATAGATATTCTTGTTCAACAATATGAACAATTTACGCTTCCAGAAGAGGAATCGATAGATAATGCTTTTGCTAGATTTAAAACTATTATTACTAGTCTAAAAGCACTTGATGAAGGTTTTTCTAGCAAGAATTATGTTAGGAAATTTCTTAGGGCACTTCATCCTAAATGGCGCGTAAAGGTTACGGCTATTAAAGAGTCGAAAGATTTGACATCATTATTACTTGACGAACTTATTGGAAACTTGAAAGTTTATGAAGTAATAATTCAAAAAGATTCCGAAATAGTCAAAGACAAAAGAGAACAAAGTAGATCTCTTGCGTTGAAGGCTAAAAAGGAATCTAGTGATGATGATAGCTCGACCTCCAAAAGTGAAGACGAAGAATAAGCCATGGCCGTAAAAGAATTCAAGAAATTCTTCAAAAGACGAGGAAGATTTGTAAGACAACCACGAGATGAAAGAAAGTCATTGCAAAGAAGTAGAGACGACAAAAATGGTAAAAGTGAAAGAAAATGCTTTAGATGTGTAGATTCAAATAATCTCATCGGAGAATGTTCAAAGTCGTCAAGAAAAAACAATCAAAGAGCTTTCATTTGAGGAGCGTGGAATGATAGTAGCGAAGATGAGGAAGAAAAGAATAAAGACGAAACTTGTCTCGTAGCTCAAGCGTCTAACGAGATATGCTTAGGAATTAATTTGGAACCCGACAAATAGATTAAAGATAGCGGATGCTCAAAACACATGACAGGGAACCAGAGGCTATTCTTTACATACCAAGCATACAACAGAGGTAATGTTATCTTTGGAAGTAATTTATGTGGTAACATCATAGGCAAAGGTATGGTTTCTCATGACTCTCTAATTATTGAAAATAATGAACACGTAGATAATCTAAAATTCAACTTGCTTAGTATTGGTCAAATATGTGATAATAAATGCAAAGTAATATTTACCAAACACGATAGCGAAATAATCAAAGAAGAAAAAGTCATATGTAGATGAATTAGAAAAAGGGGTTTATATGTGATGAAACTAGGAAATAAACCAGAAGATAAAATATGTCTTACAAACCGTAAGTTGAAAACTCTACCTGCTAAGGCCATAGGAGATTAGGTCACACAAACATGCAATTAATTCAATCTCTAGCATCTAAGGAATTGGTTAGAAATCTACCTAAGCTAAAATTTGACCGACTTTTTTGTGATGCCTGCAAAAATTAGAAAGCAAGCTCATACTAGTCACAAAGACAAAAATATGGTATCAATGACTAGATGCTTAGAATTATTACACATGGACTTATTTGGATTGTCCGTCATACGAAGCTATGGGGGAAATCGGTATACCTTAGTAATTATAGATGACTATCCTCGATATACATGAACTAGATTTTTAGGAAATAAAACCGAAGCTTTTAAAGAATTCGAAATATTTAGTAAAATGATTCAAAACAAATTAAGATGTTCCATAGTGTCAATTAGAACGGATCATGGTCGGGAATTTGATAATGAAGTACAATTCGGAAAGTATTGTGACTCAAATGGGATTTCTCACAATTTCTACGCTCCTCGTACTCCACAATCAAATAGGGTAGTAGAAAGAAAGAATTGCACTCTACAAGAAATGAGTAGGACTATGTTAAATGAATAACCCGTTCCACAAAATTTTTGGTGTAACGCGGTCGATACATCAACCTATATAATTAATAGAATTTCCATTAGACATATTTCAGGAAAAACCCCATACGAGTTGTTAAAAGGTAGAAAATCTAACCTTAACTATTTCAAAGTATTTGGAAGCAAATGATTCATTCTTAATACAAAATATTACCTCACCAAGTTTGACCCAAAGTCGTACGAAGGTGTCTTTCTAGGATATTCGCAAAATAGTAAAGCTTATATAATTCTCAACAAAAAAACAATGAAAGTCGATGAATCCTTAAATGTGACATTCGATGAAACTCCTCCCCCGCCTAAAACATCACCTTTGGAGGATGATGATTTAGTCGAAGAAGAAGCTATTGAGGTTAATAAAACAAGACCCTTAGGCAATGATGTCAAAGATAAATCTTTAGAAAATAATAAAATCATAAACATTAAAGAATCTAAGAGTCATCCACTAGAAAATGTTATTGGTAACATAAATCAAAGAACTCTTAGATCACAAGCTCAAGACAAAAGTAATTTCTTTTGCTTTCTTCCAACCATAGAACCTAAAAATATAAATGAAGCTTTAAAAGATGAAAGTTGGGTAATTGCTATGCAAGAAGAATTAAACCAATTCATCTCAAATGACGTTTGGGAACTAGTCCCAAATCCTAAGGATATGACCATTATTGGAACTAAATGGGTATATAGAAATAAGCTTGACGAAAATGGTGTCGTGTCTAGAAATAAAGCTAGGCTAGTCGCCCAAGGTTATAATCAACAAGAAGGAATTGATTATGACGAAACTTATGCACCCGTAGCTATATTAGAATCCATAAGAATATTATTAGCTTATGCATGCGCACTAGACTTCAAAATATTTCAAATGGATGTAAAGAGTGCATTCTAAAATGGTTTTATAAATGAGGAGGTTTACGTGGCACAACCTCTAGGATTCATCGACTTTGCAAAACCTAACCATGTTTATAGACTTAAGAAAGCGCTTTACGGACTTAAACAAGCTCCTAAAGCTTGGTACGATGGATTAAAAGCCTTTCTTATTAAACATGATTATACCATGGGAATGGTAGATAACTCACTCTTTACTAAAAAGAAAAACTCTAACCTCATTTGGGAATAGAAAGCTTATCAAAAGGCTATTGGAAATTACTGTTGCTCATATCAAAGTTTACTGCTGCTCAAGAAGAAGAATGTGCTTACTACTGCTAGCAAAAAGAAAGTGAAAAATTACGCTAAGAATTAGTACTAGTCAGTATAAAGTATACTTCTTAGAGTTAAAAGTTGTACTTGCTCTGTTGGAGAATTTGAATAAAAAAAAAAGTCTAATTTAGTTACTACTGCTAGAACAGTAGTTAATGGATTCAATGTGAATAAAGTTTACTCTGCTACCGATTGTTCAGAGTTAATGTTCCGGTACAAAGTTTACAACATCTGACAGAGTAACAACTATAATGTATAAAGATTTGCTTATGTGATATGTTGAGATATTTTTTGTAAAAGATACGTATAAGTTAAATGTTTTAGAAGATCATGATAACTTAGGAATCTTGTAAGCCAGTTAGTACCTCTTTGTTGTTGAATAAAATGAGACCTAGGGCATGATGAGAGATAGACATCTTTCATTGTTGCTGTCACTCTAATTCGAAGCTTCAATGTTTGAGTAAACCCTAACACTATTAAATGTTCATATATATAAAGGCTGAAAGTTTTGGTAACTGTTAGTTATTAATCTTATTCATTAATGTTTCGATTGAAAATCTTCTTAGGATCATTAGACTAAATTTCGCATAGTTCTTTGATATTCACAATCAAAGGTTTCTATCAAAGTTTTTTTGAGTTTAATTCAATACAACTTAGGCTCTAACAAGCAAGGCAAGATCTTATTCTATTGGGATCAACAAGTAGGTACATATGCTTGTGAAAAGCTTGAATAAGTAAGAAACTATACTACACACAAGATCCACTTTTCCAAGAGACAATGGATTCTCAATCTTCTCAAACCATTAAACTATCCATACTCCAACCTGGTGAGTATGTGCTCTGGAAGATGAGGATGGAGCAGTACCTATAGTGCATTGATTACACTATATGGGAGATCATAGAAAATGGTAATGTGCACCCATAGTAACAAAAACTAGATGATGGTAAGGATACTTTTACCCTCCCTACAAGTGTAGAAATAGAAACACACTGCAAAGAAGGGCAAAGTTAAGGAAGAAGTACCTTTATTTGATGGCTTTACCTAATGAGCATCAATTAAAGTTTAACTCATACAAGGATGCTAAGACACTGATGCAGGCTATTGAGAACAGATTTGGAGGTAATACTGCTACAAAGAAAACTCAGAAAAATCTTCTGAAGCAGCAATATGAAAACTTTGCTGCATCCAGCTCAAAAGTAATTGAACAAACCTATGAGAGACTTCAAAACCTAATTAGTCAACTGGAGATGCATGGTGAAGTTATTCCTCAAGAAGACATCAATCGTAAATTCTTGAGAAGTTTGTCACAAGAATGGACTATGCATATAATTATGTGGAGGAACAAACCAGAGATTGAGACATTGAGTTTGGATGACCTTTTCAACAACCTAAAGGCTTATGAATCAGAGGTCAAGGGGACATCTAGCTCATCCACAAACTCACACAATGTAGCCTTTCTGTCCTCTAGTAGCACTAACAATGCAACTAGAGTAGTTAATATTGCTCAGAGTATTAATACTGCTCAGGGTGCTGCTAATAGCTCAATAACTGTTAAAAATTTGAGTGATGCTGTAATTTATTCCTTCTTTGCTAGCCAACCAAGTATTCCACAGCTAGATAATGAAGATCTACAACAAATCAATCCTGATGATCTAGAAGAGATGGATTTGAGGTAGGACACGTTGCTATGCTAACTATGAGGGCAAGAAAGATTCTTAAAAAATACTAGAAGAAGCTGAATGGCCAACAAGAAAGATTGAGTTTGACAAGTTCTAAGGTTGAGTTGTTTTCCAACTGCCACAAGAAGGACACTTTGCAAGTGAGTCCCATGCACCCGAAGAACAAGAAGCAGAAACAGTGAATGACTACCAAATGACTATTCCAGTTGAGGAAACTACTTTAAAAGCCTTAGTATCTGATAGGATTAAAAGACTATTATGAAGCTGTTTTTTTTTTTTTTTTTTGGAGTTACTGCTGCTAAGGTTAGAGTTACTGCTGCTAAGCATAACTTAGTGCTGTTAGTAATATTAGTAAAGATATGCTAAGTATTTAGTACTGCCAGTTACTGCTGCTAGTATATATTACTAGTGCTAATAGAAGTTAAGACTACTCAGAGACTTAGAAGAAATACTACTAAGTAGTTAATACTGCTAGTAACAAAGTTACTATTGTTAGTGTTAACTATACTGCTTAGGTATAATGTTAGTACTACTTGAGTAAATTTATAACTGTTAGCAAAAAGTTAGTACTAGCGTAGTGTAACATAGTATAGCTGAATGAAGAATGAAGGAAATATTTCTAAGTAGTTACTCATTAGCTTGACAGAGATTAGTGCCTGCTTGTATAAAAAGTTAATAATGCAGCTGTTTACAAACTCAGAAAGATTACAACTATCTAGAAGAGTTATTCCTAACTGACAGAAGGATAAAGACAAAGAAAGGATAAAGACAAGAGAAAGGATAAAGATAAAGATTGTTTATCAAGATTACTTACAGGATAAGTATGATATATTTTGTAAAAAATTCGTATAAGTTATTTGTTTAGAAGATCATGATAACTTAGGAAAGTATTGTAAGCCTTGTAGGTACTCCTTTTGTATAAAAAGAAGTCCTAGGGCATAATGTATATACATCCAGATATCATCATTCATTGTTCTATTAATCTATTCGTAGCTTCAAGGTTTTGTAACCCTAACACTATTAAGAGAGTGTTCGTTTTATATTGAGGCTGAAAGTTTGGTAAACTATTTTGTTATTGGATCTGTTCAGTCTGTTTTATATTGTAATTCTCTAGTATCATTGACTAGATTCCACATAGTCTTTGATATTCACAATCAAAGTTTCTACTATAGTTGTGTTAGATTTATCTTGCATAACTATACCTTATACAAGCTAAAGGATTAAAGATCTATTCTATTAGGATCAACAAGTGGTATTAGAGCTTGTAAGAAGCTTTGAATAAGAAGAAACTTTACTACACATAAGATATACTTCTTCAAGAAGCAATGAATACTCAATTACTCAAACCATCAAGCTACCCATACTCCAACCTGGTGAGTATGATCTATGGAAGATGAGGATGGAGCAGTACCTACAGTGCATTGATTACACTTCCAATTGGGAGATCGTAAGAAAATGTAATGCATCCACATGAGAATAAATAACTCTTGATGGTAAGGAGACTGTTATCCCTCCTACAAGTGTTAAAGAGAAAGCACAAAGAAAGGTAGAATTAAAGGCAAGAAGCACTTTTTTGATGCCCTTACCTAATGAGCATCAATTAAAGTTTAACTCCTACAAGGTTTCTAAGACACTGATGCAGGCAATTAAGAACAGATTTGGAGGTAATGCTGCTATAAAGAAAACTCAGAAAAATCTTCTGAAGCAGCAATACGAAAACTTTGCTACATCCATCACAGAAGTGATTGAGCAAACCTATGAAAGGCTTCAAAAGCTAATTAGTCAACTAGAGATGCATGGTAAAGTTATCTCTCAAAAGACCTCAAGTCATAATTTTCTTGAGAAGTCTGTTCACAGAATGGACTATACATACTTAAATTTTGTGTGAGAAGGAACAAACCAGATATTGGAGACATTGAGTTTAGGATGACCTCATCCAACAACCAAAGGCTTATGAATCCAGAGGTTAAGGTGACATGCTAAGTCTCAACCACAAACTCACATCAATGGTAGCCTTTCTGTCCTCTAGCAAAGCACTAACCAGTGCAACTAGATCAGTGTTAATACTAGCTCTGGTGTTTAATACTGTTAGCACACAGGAGTGCAAGCAATAGCTAAATAACTGTTGAAAATTTGATTATGCTGAGGATTATTCCTTCTCGCTATCCAACCATTATTCCACATCAAGATAATGAAGATCACAACAAATCCCATCCGATTAATCTAAAGAGATGGACTTGAGGTGAACAATGCTTATGGCTTGACTATGTTAAAAACCCCAGTATTTAATGTCACTATAAAATTTCAACTCATACTTAATTTTCTAAGTCATAAAAAATTTTACTTTCATAATTTCGTCGTTTTTAAATAAAAATTCGATGAAATTTAAATAAAAGTGTTATGCTTTTAAAAATATTTCCGTTATATTACCAAAGAAATCAACGACTGCTAATCCGTATTTGAGCTTCGAGTGCCTAATTATTTTTGTTTTTATATTATTCGTCTTTCTTGTTTTTTAAATTGAACCCGAGACGAAAATCATGATTTAGGAAAAAGTATCGGACTAGAATAGGCAATTGGGCCCGAGACTTATAAGTTACATCAAATTAGCAAAATTTGAGCCAAGCCCACTCCCCTTCCTTTGTTCGGCTGACCAAATCAACCCAACGCCTTTGCCATATTTGTTTTCCTTCTTTTTAGCAACTAGATACAAATAATACTTTTACCTAAATTAAAACATACCATTTATAAACCAAACACCCCTTTTCTTCTATATAGCTCCAACAAAACCATAAACCAAACACCCCATTTAGAATGTATTAGGTATGTTTGACCAACTATAAAAGGGTTTTACCCTTCTTTTAAAACACATACATAACCCAAAAAAAAGACGTATCTCTCTCCCTATCATACTGTGTTCGACACAGTAAACCCAAAACACCATCACCACCAATCGTCTTCCAATTAACTCCCAATCAACCTTAAATCAATCATAAATCAAACCTAAATCATCCTACAATAAAAAATAATCACCATGCCTTGATTTAGAAATTATTGATTTTAAAGAACTTGAAGATTTTTAGAGTTTTGATCTAATTGAAGGCTAATAGGGAGTAATATGCTTGATATTAAGTGGCTCCAAGGATATCTGGAAGCAAGAAGAATTAAGGTCATGGTGTTTGGGTTTGTTGGTGGTTTCTAATTAGACATAACCCATCTAGGGTTTGTGTTTGATCTCCTATATCACTCTATTGTAAGTTGTAAGTGTTTTCTTATACTTCCTTTTCATGTTTTGATTTTCTAGTTAATTCATGTTCTTGATTTTTGATTTTTATGAACATGCAAGCATTGATTATGAATGATTTTGGTTAAATGGTGTAAGTGATGTGAAATAGATGTAAGATGAATTGTGTTGGTATATTGTAGCCTTGTATTTGACAAACTGTGTATTTGGAAGTGATGGAGTTAGAGACAGAAATTTGGGACTGTTTTCAGGTCAGTAGGAAAACATGGGTTTTCCCAATTATTTTTGGCTTAGGGCCTGTAAACAAATTATATGGGTGGTTTTATAAAGTCTTAATCTTTACATGGTGAGTTGGATACTTTTGTAACGATTTCGGATGAAGGAGTTATGGTCTTTTTATGGTAGAAGGTCAATTCTGGAGTTGCTATTGAGAAACATGTTTTTCTCCAGGATTTTGTACAGTAGGTTAAGGTTACAAAACATGGTTGGACACTAGATATCTTAAGCTTTCACCTCCAATTGGAATCAACTTAATAGCTATTTTAGGTTAGGATTTATGGCCAAAACCGTAAACTTTAGAAATTCTGTTAACTTTCTGTTTTGACCTACGGTTAGTAAAAATCCATTTCCCGTGGGTTGGTAAATGGGTTGATTGATTGGCTTAAAGTTTTAAAAACTAGACTTCAAGTGATTTCCATGAGTGAAATCCATGTGTTTGTACCATTTATAGATTAGGAGATACAAGTCCATGAACATGAAGCAATTCCAGAATTTTAGTTTTAGACGCCTTGGCTAAAAATTATAAATGCATAGATAACGATAACTAAAATTTGAATTAGATGGCGAAACTTAGAAGATGTTTTAATACATATAAGACCAGGTCACACACCAATTGGGGAGTAAAAATACTTTGGTTAAGTCTAGGTGCAATGTCGCTCATATAATTGGATTTTTGACTAATTATCATATAACTATTTTACTTTTATGATTTTATTCATTATTCTAAGTCGCGACTTATTATATATGTCTTGGCTAATTGTTGGAGTGTTCTATCTCGATTGATTTCTCGACCTATCTTCTAATCACGATGAGTTCATAGCCTCGCTTTTCAATTATTTTTCTCAAACCCCGTGAGGGAGATACATGCTAGTTTTCCAAAACGAACACAAGTAGTTTTCTTGTATGCTTGGACCCGATTATATGTGATATATTGCTTGAGTAGCTTTATGTCAAAAGACCCCAATCATGAGCCGTTAACTACCTATGATGGGTGATATGTGTGAAAACACATATCCATTTTATATCAAAATAAACCCAATAAAGACCAAAAACATAATAAAAATGGCAAAGATATGCTTGTTTTTGTGATTTGTATGTGCAGGTACGGATAAAGCAAAAAACCACAAGAAAAACGGTTAAAACCGGGTAAACACGAACACAAGAACGAAAGATGCACACAAAGAGCCGGAAGAATGCTATGGTCAATCCTTGGTCAACTCTCAGTCAACCCAAGTCACAACAGGACAAAATCCCAAAGTTTCAAAATTAGTCCCTCAATAAATCCAAAACTACAAAAGTGGTCCCTAAATCCCTAAATGTTAACGCCCGTTAACATTTATAAAGCAAAAGTTAACATTTGTTAAAATTCAATCCAAAACCCTGGCCCAATCCAATTCCCCCGGCCCAAAACCCTTTATATAAAAATTACCCGGGTCAACACAATCAAACGCAACTTTTATAAAAAGAAAAGAAGCGGGAAAAGTGGTTTTACCACTGTTCACCCATCTTCCCCAAGTTACCTCTCAGTTAAAACCATGGGGCAAATCCCAATTAAGGGGTAAGGAGGGCAATTCAGGTGTGATAGTACATGCTGGCAGGGTAAAATGTCATCCAAGCTCTCTCATTGGCCAATACCTACAAAGGAGGATCACGGATTAGCAAAAGAAACACACAAGGATGGATAATTTACACTAATTGTACTCACAATACAAGCACTCAAGCTGTCACATCACGGATTGCCACGCTGGCAATCCGTGTGTGCAAAAGTGATCCAAGGGTTGAGATTTAGCTTCCAATGATTGGGATAAATGGATGGAGGAGATCAAGAGGAGCGTGCAACAGATTCAGGCCTAGAAGCTTTACACTCAGGCTATAAAAAGCCTCACTCACTCACGGGAAGAACTAACTAGGAGTAGGAATAAATTAGATTAGTTTTTAATTTTCAGCTTATTATTTCCTTTAAAATGTAATTTCCTTATCAAGCTTTGTAATCTTTTAAACTTTTAATAAAATTCAATTTCATTTCATGTCTTAATTCAAGCATTTACTTAAAATTTAAATCTGCTTTTGTTTATGCTTAATTTCCAATTCAAATTACCTCAACTTTATTATTGGATGATGAACCAAATCTGGAAGGGTTCATGGACACCACTGGCTTGTTATAAACAAGTCAGAGCTTGTTGATTAGCTCAATTGAGCATTTGTATTCCCTGTTTAGAGCAAGGGATCAAGTAAGTTTCATTTTTCCTTTTATAAGCTTTACTTTGCATATCTAGCTTAATTTGCTTAACTTCTGCTTATTAATGTTTATTTGTGCTTATTAATGCTTATCTTAGTTATTAGATGCCTTTTATGATTGATAATTAGTTTAAATGTTTAGTTCTCATTAATTTTCTATAAATCTGTAAAAAACAAAAAAATAAGTAGTATAATTTGTAATTTTGATTCTCTGGCTTAATTGTTGGTTAGTATAAGTTCATTGGGTCTGTTAATGTTTGTTTGATATCTGGTCTTTGAGTTTTAATCACTTGAGTTCAATTTCATAAGCTAAAATGAAAATTGTCTTAGTTAAAGGGGTGTTTGGATTGATGCAGTTTGACCTCTTAAAGTCAAACTGAATTGTGCAATTTAATTTGGTTAGTTTGATTTTCACATTTGATTAGGTTTTAAGCAGGTTTGTAAGATTAGTTTAAGCTTAATATAATTTAGAGGCTTATTCTCTTTGTTCATGCACCAGGGGAATTTTCCCTTTCCTTAGCTTGTCAAAAATTTGATCCAAGCCTCATTGAGCTTGGATCTTGTTTATGTTGAGTTTAGACACACTCAATAAGAGTGTCTAGTGCAGGGTTGTCCCTTAAGGACACCTGCAAGTTGGATTCACCCATTTGGTCAATTGCACCAGCAGTAGTAACAGCAGTTACTACTGCTGTCTTTTTAGCTTAATTTTAAGCTAGAGTTTTTAGGATTTAGAGTTTAAAAATCAGTAGGATTATAGTTAACATATAGCTTAATATAGATTAAAACTTGAATTCACATTTCTAGCTTATTTCTTAGGTTAATTTAGCATAAAAAGTTCATTAAAAAATTTTAAAAATACAAAAACAGTACTAAGTAGATTTAGGTTCTTAAGTTAGATTTCTAGCTTATAAGTTTAGTTTTTATGAATTTGATTTATAGCTTATATGTTGATTGTTAAGTTTGCAAAAGCTAAGCTTCTGTCATAGCTTATTGTGCAATTTAGCTTATCTAGTTTTTAAGCTTTTAGTTATAGTTTCTGAGTTTGCTCTTTTGATCATTAGATTTAGAGACCTTTTAAAATTTAGGAGTCCTTTAGAACGTTTTTACAAGTGTTAACTAGCTTATCGAATTTAGCTTGTACACACCATAGACTTTCTAGAGTAGCTTTTAGTTTCAATTTTGAGCTTAAAATAAAGCTTATAAGTGAATTTTAGCTTTTTGGAGCTTAAAAGCTCACTTTCTGTTTACAGCTTATTAAAAGCTTTTGAGATGTAAAGTGCCTGTGAGCCATCCAATCACTTGCTAAGGTCCCACATCAATAACCTTTATACTACATAAGAGCGGTCGTGATTTAAAGTGTTAACATGGTTGTCCTAACATGTGTCACACTTTGTAAACTTTTGTTTTTAAGTTTTTCATAAAAATTAGAAGCTTAACAACTTTTATTCTTTAAGTTTTTTATAAAAACCAAAAAAAGGGAAGTGGAAGTCGGGGGTGAGCAAGGCTCGAACCCCCGACCTCAACACCTCAACCTTTTATAAACACACACACACTCCCCCTCCTTACCGCTGTGCGCTTGGGTCTTTTTCATACGACCCTTGCACACTTAAATCTTTATAGACGTTTTAGCCTAATAAGCTCTATAAGCTGTTACAGCTTATTTCATAGCTTATTTAATAAGCTGTGATCTATGGCTTATTTTTCCTATGATTTAAATAGTTTAAGCTATTTTCTGTCATTTTTCTAGAATTTTTGGAGTTAATTTAGTATTTTTTTTAATCATTTATTTTCATTAAAAACTTTAAAAAATCATAAAAATAGAAAAATAATCAAAAAAATAAAAATCTTTTTGAGAAAATTTTTTTTGATCCTAAAGTTCGTAGGAAAATTAGTTTGACTCTCGTAAGTTTATTTTTGAGCAATTTAACTTTTAGGGCTCGGTTTTCGATTCCCGTTATTCGTTTTTGTGTTTTCTTTCAAATATTATCGTTAAGTTTTCAAAATTTTCAAATCCCTTTATTTTTACTCATAGAATTAGATTAAAAATTCAAATTCTAGGTTAAGGTGCTAATTAGGGTTTATTTTGTCGTTTCCGTTTTTCGTTCCCGTGTTAGTTATTTTTCTTGCATTTAATTGTTTTAATTGTTTTTAGTCATAGAAAATCAATCAAAAAGTTGAAAATCATTCATAACATTGTCTAAACTGAATCGAGGGTATCACTTCACATTTCTTTGGGATACGACCCGGTAATCACTTACCGGTTAAAAAACGTATTATATTATATATTTTTGTGTTTTAAATTACATTTAATCTTTGCCCTCAAGGATTATTTGTCTATTTCTTTAAATACTTTGATATATTATATATACGTGAAATTGGTACAATCAAATCTCATTTTTCTGTGGAGTATAAACACAAGTAGTTTGATGCAAGATTCTTTTATCATTAAGAAAATTTTGTAGTCTATTGTTAACAAAATCAGTCCCATCATCACTTCTGAAAACTTTAACATTTGTGTCAAACTGATTAGATATCATTTGAACAAAACTTACAATGGAATCATAGACATCATCTTTTTCTTTCTACATATATACCCAAACTGCTCAAGAAAAGTCATCAACAATAGTCAAAAAATATCTAAAACCATCTTTACTAATAACTTTATAAGGTCCGCAAACATCTAAATGAACCAATTGTACAATATTAGTAGATTTATGATCACTTAATGGGAAAGGTTTTCTTGTTTGTTTAGCTTTATTAAAAGTATCACAAAGATGATCAGAAGTAGAATGACTATCAATGTTAAGAGCAATTTTAAAAACATCAAGAACTTGATCAGCAAGATAACCAAGTCTTAGATGCCACAAGGTCTTAGAAACAAAGCAGGAAGCAATGCAATTATTAGAAACAATCTTACTAGCATTATCAACATCAAACAAGTAAAGCTCATTGCAATGATTACCAATCCTTATAGTCCTGTTTGCCCTTTAATCTTGAATATAGCAGTTACTCTCATCAAAACCAATAAACAACTTACCGTCTCTAGCAAGTTTATAAACAGAAAGAAGACTAACAGTGTACTCTGGAACAACAAGTACATCATATAAAGTAATATCATTATTGATTTTTAAATCACCAATTTTAGTTATCAAAGCTTGTGTTCTATTTGGATGACCAACAGTGAGACTAAGATTAGAAATGTCCACAACATTGATAAAAAAACTTTGCAGAAACTGTGATATGTTGATTTCCTCATCATCAACAATTCATCCCAAACTTATATTTCCAATTAGAAAATTTGTGCTTCTATTAAAATATCTTTTGAAGTTAAGATTAAACTTAACACTACCATTAAAAAAAGTCCCTTTAATATTTTTAAAATTTTTACCTGCCATATTGGCATTAGCAGTTGAAACACGATTATCATTTAAAAGACTCATAATCCTTGCCAACCGTTCATTAGAAAGAGAGACATGAGAGTTGCTTGTAGTAACATTATTGCTACTAACATTATTAGAATGAACATCAGCAAAAGCAGAAGCAGAAGCATTATTACTAGAAACAGGTCTGGTATTAGCATTAAAATTCTTCTATACATAACTAGCAAGATAACCAACAAGCTTAAAATATCTATCAACAGTATGACCAATCTTATTGCAATTAGTACATTTTATATTAGGATTAAGGCCTTTATTATTAGAGTTAGATTTTGAGCTTGACCCTATGTTAAAATTATTGTTATTATTAGACCTCCTCTTATTGATCAAAATTTGAGCTGCAAAAGCAGTTGCAGTATAGGTTTTGGTGCCCCAACTGTAGTAACATTTCTATTAACTTCTTTACCACTCACTGATAACTGCAAAAGCTGCCTTAACTAGTGGTAAAGGTTCTCTAGTAAGAATGTTACTTCTGATTGCTAAATAGCTCTCATCTAAACTCATAAGAAACTACATCAACTTAATATGTTGATTATGTTTTTCAAAGTGTTTAGCAGCCTCACAAGTGCAAGGTGGCAAACTAACCATAGCATTAAATTGCTTTCACAAAGAATTCAGATTATTATAATACTCAGCAAGAGAAGCACCATTTTGAGTCAAAGAATTAATGTTCTTATGCAGATTAAACACAATAGACCCATCAACTTTATCATAAGTTTTCTTAAGATTATTCCACATTTCATAAGCAGTTTTA
>BQNB010006265.1:0-40753 GCA_026074375.1 Tanacetum coccineum
AAATATAAAACCCTCAATGTGTTTAAAAATGTTTTTCTAAGAACACATTAAGTAGATTTTCATATAAATGTTTTTGTTGGTGATCAATTTTTTGGAATTAAGAGAAATGACTCAAGGAATTGATGTAGACCACATGCTCATACTCAAAGACTCAAAGATATCAAGAAAGCTAAATACTTAAAGCTTTCGCACCTGTGAAAATCAAAGTCTTCTTCAAAATGTTAAAGATATGAAGAATTAAAGAAGAAAGAACATAAAAGCTTTCAAGATTACAACAAGTTTGAGCATGTTGGTCCAAAGTTTAGCAAAAGACAAAATAAAGTAAAGACCACGTGAAGTTCATGGAATCAAAGATCAGAATCAAGTTATCAAGTCATGATGAAACAAGCTCTGAAGATTAAAGTCAAAGTGAAGATTGCTACAGCAAGCACAGAATATCAAGGGAAGATTACAAGGACTAAGAGCTGAAGAAATCTACATTGAATGCTACGAAGACTCAATTTTTTGCAAATCTAGAGTGACCTCTCTTATGGGGAGATTGTTAGAAATAAAGAAGTCTCGGTCACTAGTAGTTATTTAGCATTTACTAGCTCGTTAATTAATGATGTTTAATGTAATCGGGCCGACCAAGAAAAAGCCCGAAAAGCCCATCCAAAGGCCTCATATGACCGGCCCCTATAGAGGGTTATATATACCCTTCACATGTCTAGGTTTAGACTAAGTGGTGATCTCTACAAACACAAAACACATATATCTTGTAAGTTTAATCATCCTTTATTATTTTTCTTTCTAGTTTTTCTCTTAATCTTTAAACTTCAATCTTTCTTGTGAGATGAATATATATTGGAACCATCAAGTGTGTACCTTTCTCATGGATATCTTTACCTATTCTCCATTTATGGCACCTTCTTTGCTAATAGCATCATCTTCAGCTAGTACCATAAGTACTTTAACCTCCACCATCTCATCATCATCTGATGACACTTCTTCTTCATCCCATTCATAGGCTTCAACGATAAGACCATTGTTCTTAACAGTTTCGGCTTTGGAAGCTAAAGCACTTTAGCTTAGAAGGGCCAGTTTAGCCTTGATTTTGTTGTATTTGGCTTCAAAATCCTTTGTAGGCCTTAGATCTAGTTTGTGCTGAGAGGAGCTGAGAGGTTTTAGTTGAAAGGGTGACTGGTATGATGGAACTGATGTCTTTGGCCAACAGACTCCTGCAAAATGACCCTTCTTGCCACATTTGTGATATTTAATTTGGTTAGTTGCTTTTGCACTGCTGAACCTTTGAGTACCTTTTTTGAAGAACCTTTTGGACTTGGCTAAAAGAGCTCTTGCTTGATATTCTTCATCTAGGTCATTTAGATACTCATGACTGCTTTTTGTATCCTTTTCATCATCAGGACTATCTTGAAAGTCTTGGACAATAGAGGGGGAGAAGAAAGCAGTTGACAAAGGTGTTGCAGAGACAAGAGATTTGCTCTTTTTAGTGTTATAAATACCGTCTATCAGGTTTTCTTCATATTTGAGTTTACCAAATAGAGAAGCAAGCTCAGAATCTTTCACATTATTTGTGTTTCTAAGACTTTAGGAGAAACTTAGCCACTTTTTTGGTAACCCATTTAAAAACCAATATTTATTTCAAGCTTTGAAAGTTTGATGCCATCATTTACTAACTTATTCATCAAAGCTTTGTATCTGGTGAAATTTTATGTTAGTGTTTCACCTTCTTTGAATTTGAAGGTGTTGTAACACAACTTTAAGTACATGACCCTACTTTCTTTCACATCAGAGGGCCCTCATGATACAATATCAGGTTATCCCATGTTGATTTACTAGTTAAGCAGTTTATGACAGAATTCATTTGGTCATCTGAAAGGACAGACATGATGAGACTTTTGAGTTGCTGATCTAAGTTAGCAGCCTTTCTCTCATCTCTAGTCCATTATCCTTCTGGCTTCCTTTGACTAGCGGTCATGGGGATAAAAGGACCATTTTTTGATGATATTTTCAAATTGAGGCTCAATACCAAGGATGTGGCACATGAACCTCTTTTTTTAGTAGGTGAAATTTTCCACTTCTAATACAGGAGCGGCATTTAATTGGCCACCCCTATATTCAAGAGTCTATGGTACTTCTCCTACCATTTAAGATGGATCTTGATTTTAAAAATCTGTTGAGAAGTTATAAAAACTTTGAAAAGGTTTTATAAATCAGAGTGCTCTGATACCACTTGTTGGTCCCTTGGAATCTGATATAAGGTTTATTAAGTTTAAATTGATCAAATTCCATGGCAACGAAGTAAGTTTTAAACAAATATATATATAAGCAATATAAAGAATAAGTTTAAAACACACAGAAGTACTTTTCAACATATAGGACTTTATTAGAATCAAATAAAGAATCTATGACACACCTTGCTTGCAGAATAGCAAGGTGGTTGAATGACAATTGGGGTGTTATCTCCTTCGAACTTAAACTCTAACCAAAGTTAAGAGAGTAAGAAAACAAACTTGTTATGACCAAACTGAAGCTTCAGCATTCAATGGTATGATTCAGTTTGTTTGAGAGATAAATAAACTCTTCAATGTGTTTCACATTAATTGGAAGAGATAACATTTACTCTGGGAATCCCTCTCCTTTTATAGGCAAAAGGATTAGTGTTTACAAGTTAACCTAGTACGCGTGTCACATATCTAATAGGTGGTTGAAATAACATTAAAAGTTGACATGCTCTAAAGTACCAGGTACAGTTCTTTAAGGAAAAATGATGTACTTTTATATTGACTTTAAAAGCACATTTTCCAAAGGAGATTGCTTTATTCCTTTTTATATAAAGCAATCTTTTTCCTGCCTTGTAAACCTTCTAGAAGTAAAACAACATGTTTCAGCTTCTGTTAAGGAGATGGACATCGTGCAGCTTAGAATTGTCAACCAAGCTGAACTGAAGCTCTAACCAACGACCAACTAAAGTGAAGATGCTTCACAATCTTCTAAGGACCTGAAGTGCTAAAGCAGAAGGAAACTTCAGCGCCTCAAACTGAAGAACTTTATCTTGAGTAATAATTAAGGGATTTTATGTTTAAATCTACTGAGAGGCTGAAGGGCTCAGGAACTGAACCTAACATTTAGGAAGCTTTTAGAGGAAATACATGTAACTTGGGCTCATTTAGAGAAGAATCAGACAAGAATATGACTCTATAGCAACTAGCTTGAAGAAATCCGTATAGTAACTGGAGACGGTGTTACCATCTACAAGTGACGGCCTCAGAATCATTAAGAGACGACGTCATGGAAATCTAGACGGCATCAGAATTAAGCCGATCAAAGAAACCCTAGAAGACCATTGCAGCACGACGGCGTCTGGAAATACAAGTTACGCCATCGCGCGTGTTTTACTATATATACAAATCTGTTTTTAGGGTTTTAGTATGTAACTTTTGGGAACCAAACCCTAATTTAGAGAAGTCATTTGTAGTTGTTTTAAAGTCATTTTTATGGTGCTCCAACCCTATTGTAACAACCTTTTATCCATACATTAATCAAGTAAAGTTCATTTATTTCTATTACTTAATATGTCTATGTGTTTTGTGATTGATTTGTGTTCTTATTTGCTTAATATGCTAGGCTAGATCTATTAGTATTACTTATAATTGCATGAAACTTAGATTGCAGATCCTTTTAATGTTGCTTCTTATGATGGATGTGCGCGTTAGGCTTTAGAAAACTAGCCATAAGATATTAAATTGGCATAGACGTCTAGGGAAACGCGAGTGTGTAGAAAGGATACCAGCGGTAATAGTCTTTATACGACCTTACCTTTATTCTAGTTGATCCCTCTTAAGATATTTTAGTTTCATTTAATATACTCTTATGGGCCTTGTAATAGTCTTCATACTACCTTACTTGTGCGTTACCTTAACAAAATATTAAATAGATAATGGGTTCGTGTAATTAGTTCATGACTTAGGAAATAGTTACATAGATCATTACAAGTGTGACAAGGCACCATGATTAGGAGAAGCAATCTAATGAGTAGTGCATGATTAAGTAAGTACATTCATTTATCATATAAGTTATCACCAGTAGTTTAGAGTAATTTAATTAATTATTAATTTAATCAAAACCAATCTTTTAACCCGTGATTTTACCTTCTTTCTATAAAACAAAAATACAAAAAGAATCTTCTCTCAACTTCGTAGATCTGGTTAGATCGTGTCCAAGCCTTCCTAATCTATTCCCCTAGAGAATGAT
Source organism: Tanacetum coccineum (assembly GCA_026074375.1). Lineage (NCBI taxonomy): Eukaryota > Viridiplantae > Streptophyta > Magnoliopsida > Asterales > Asteraceae > Tanacetum > Tanacetum coccineum. The sequence goes on from BQNB010006265.1 coordinate 4,255, forward strand.
AACAACCCTCGAGTCTTGCCTATATTACTACTACAACGGTTAGGTACTCTACCTACGGAGATGTAAAACTATGTGTTGAAGTCTTACGACGACCGCACATCAAGTTTTTGGCATCGGTGCGTGGGGAATAGCATAGGTTTCAGATTTAATCTAGCTTAGGTCTACTCAGAAGATTCCTATCAAGTGAGATTTAATTTCTTGTCAAATAGCTTTCTTTTAGTCTATCTCTTCTTTGTTCCCTTTGTTCATAACCAAACCTACTATTTTGTTGACCATCATGGGAGACGAATATTCAAACCGACCCCGTACCTTAGGAGATTACTCCCGACCTAGCCATGAGGGCTACCTAAATGCCATTGAGCTTCCCGAAGGAGCCAAGGTGTCCCCCTGCAATCCGACACCATCCGGTTGGTGCAAAATGGATGTGCATTTCACAAACTTATGTCCGAAGGCCCGATCCAACATCTCAATGACTTTCTCATGATTGTAGATTCCATTAACCTTAATGGTGATACAAGAAATACCACTCGTTTGCGTCTATTCTGCTTTTCTCTTAGTGGCTAAGCTATCAATTGGCTTGATCGTCTACACGCGAGATCCATCTCGACTTGGGATGATCTCACCACTCATTTCCTCGCATAGTTTTTCCCATGAAGAAGAACTACTAAACTTCAAAATGATATCTTGATGTTTCAACAACATCAAGATAAATCTCTCTACAATGCGTGGACTCATTTCAAGGACTTACTCTAAAAAGTCCCTCATCATGGTCTTGATTTATGGCTTCAAGTTCAAATATTTTAGGATCATATCAACTACGCCACCCAGATGGCCATTGACTATGCAGCAGGTGGGAGACTTAGAAAATTAAGGTCTTAAGTAGTATGGGAGACCATCAAGAATTTACCCTAATATGAAGGAAAGTATGGAACGACCTAATATTTTTTGAAAAAGGAACGCCCGACTACATAAATTCCACTTTAGAGCAGGAGTTAGGAAGAATGAAGTGTCAAGTAGAATCATTAATGAGGTGTGAAGTGCTATTGGATTATGAGGTAGGATTCACATTTCTCAAAATACCTTATCAAGAGGAATTTGAGGGACGAATACTGAAATTAATTGATGATTAGGAGGATCAATTTAGTCAATTAGAGGAAGATATGAGAAAAACAAAATACACTTTTATGTGTCTTGCAGATAGTTTAATAGCAACCCTAGAGGTCGAAATAGAGGCACAAAGAGTTCATTCTACAAAAATAAAAAAAGGTCACTAGATTTCCTACTCACACCCCTAGCGTAACCCCTGAAACACTCAAGCCTACCATGGTGCATAGGGTCTCGATGATTTCTAAGATTGAACCAACTATCTATAGAACCCCCACCAACACCTAAATTCGAAACTCAAAATTCCAATACTTCATTCATCTAGGGAATATAAGCTTGAGTACGAAGATGAAGATGAAGATGAAGTCGAGATAAAAATGATGGGAACCATAAAGACTTGTTAGAGCATAATCTTCATAAGAATGACATAACCCCGATTATTTGTCATAATTTTTATCTAACTTTAAATACACCTATCAAACCAAAGGATTCGGGTAGTTTTAGGATGAAGGTAGTAGAACCCTCGATCATTCATACACCACCTTCACCCCACGTGGCATACTTCTATCGAAATGGCAAGTATCGCTACTATCACCCATACTTAAAGGTAAGTGTAGGGGAGACCTACCTTTTGCGCCTAAAATAAGCGTATAGTCAGGCTCGTGGCTCAAACAAAAACAAGCGCTTATTGGGAGGCAACCCAATCCTTTATTTTCTTGCATATTAGGTGTGCCTTGTATGTCTTGTGTGTTTGTTTTAAGTCATATGATTATACTAATCAATTTTGTGGTTTATGCAGTTAAATTTACAGGAAATAACTAATAAGATACTTGTGCATAATTTTTTTCTAGAAAACGAAGAGAATTTTCTTTACAGTATCTGGAGACGGCGTCAAGATTTCTCTTGACGGCGTCGCCAGCCCAGATACTGTAAATTTCATATTTTCTTGAATTTTTGAAAAATAACTTTTGTACAATTTCAAGAATTTGTAATTTTTTTGAAACATAAAGAAAACCACGACTGCATTAGTATTTTCATCCTATCTTTATTGATTTCATAGAGTCTAAACTTAGTTAATTAGGTTGTATTTATCATTCACCCATGGATTTTACGCTTGGTATAGTTGTATTTTTGTCTTTGATTTACAGGTTATATTTGATGAGAAGAAGCTTGGAAGTTCTTAGGAAGTTTAATTAGACAATTCTTGGAGGATGATTTAACCAGTTATCGCATGTTTCTTCTCCATTATTAAGCAAACCAGGGGAGTACTAGCTTTTTTTCCTTTTAATCATATGACAGGTACTTTTTAAGAACATTAGGGACAATGTTCAACTTAAGTGCAGGGGGAAATAAGCCTTAGAAACTACTCTTTCAATTGCCATTTGCTTTTTCCTTAAAATGATGGGTAATATATCAAAACATAGCATAAAAGGTAATTTTGACCCAAATTTGAAATTTTTTTATGCCATAAACCGACAAAAACCGAGTATTATTAGCGACTTATGGATAGAAATTTATATGACTAGCACAAATACCCTCAGAATTCCACCCCAAAAATATGAGGTTCGCCCTTTGATCTATAGGAATTCGGGTATCTATTGTTGATAAACAAGATAATTTTACCTTTAGCTTGCCCGAGTTAAGGAACAAGCGATTATATGTATCTATTTCGTTGTTACGGATGTGTGTGTATTTATTGCCCTTTTCTAGAGCATTCGTATCGGTATTAAACTATATGAGTTTACCAGTAGTGTATTAAATTCTAGAACTTGTTTTTGTGATGCATCCCGAGACCGCATAGTGAGAATTAGGATTTTCTAAATGATAAGAGGCACTAGGATTAACCCATGTTTTAAACATGTAATTGTTATTATGGTCACCTTGACTATATAACTATCCCACACCTTGCCATGCACTCATTTTTAGTGTAGGATTCCTATAGTAAAACCCTCTAAGCCTATCCTTTTCATTTTTCTTCTATTTATGTACTATAGAACGATCGAAAAGGGATTCTAAGGAATTCCTGAATAGAGTATTCCATAAGTATGTAATAGTTGAATTGTGGAAACCTAAAACACGTGATAGGTTCTTTGATCGTTTAAGCTCCTGTTTGTTTAGAACATGATCTAGGATGAATTAATAACAAAGGCATAATATTCAAACATTGAATCATTGTTATTAATACAAGGTTTTTCATCATCATCACCTAAGATACATGACTACTACAAGCCCCAATCTTACCTGATCAATGGTAAGACGGTTACATCAACAGGATCAAACTAATGATCTTGGGGCTACATCACCAATGCTAGCATCTACATCTTGTGGGACGTGTAAACCCACACACACAACACGTTTTACACCTTTGGTGCACACACACAATTTAGCACACTTAAAACCTATGTCTATGATCTCTTTATATATGGAGAGATCATGACTTACAAAGGAAACATAATACAATTAGGAAACTATTAAATAGCATTAATCAACATTAATTCTATCCTATTAACAATTATTAGCGTTAATTACTTGTCTTTATCCTTTTAAGCAAGTCATCAATGTTGTTCTTGTTTCCTTCTTTAAGGAGATCTTCTGAAATCTTACATCTTTTGAAGAATTCCTCTTTTGTCTTTTAAGTCCTTTTTGTTTCATTCTTGTTTTGTCTTGTCAACTCAAATATAATTCCCAACAATCTTCCCCTAGTTGATAATGACAAAACCAAATAAGCATGAACTTCCCCTGAAGTTATATGCACATCTTAATTGTAGATTTCAATTCTTTTCCCTCGAATCTAGCAGCGCTAATTATTTGAATTCTAGCATATACTGCCAGTGTCTTCAGCTCGTAGTCTTTTGGGGTTCTTCACTTGATGTATTTGTGCTTCAGTAGTAATCCAATCTTTGAAACTTGATCTTGATCTTTAGAACTTGAATTACTTGTTTTGATAACTTGATCTTGATCTTTAGCACTTGAATTACTTGTTTTGATAACTTGATCTTGATCTCTAGAACTTGAATTATATGTGATCTTTTCTTCATTTTACCATTTGCTGAACTGTGGTCCGACATGCTCATATTTGTTGTAATCCTGAAAGCTTTTGTGATCTTTCTTCTTCTAGACTTCATGACTTTAACATTTGAAGAAGACATTGATTCAGAGGTGCGGAAGCTTTGTAAACTCAGCTTTCTTGAATTTTTCTTTTTTTTCCAAAAATATTGGAGGGTGTTAATGTGTCTTTTCAACGGATTCTTTTGAGTATGAACAACATTTTTTAGCAATACTTTCAGCTATCAATGGATTGATATGTTCTTACCATGAGCGTTATGCTTGGACTAGTCAATGCTTTGTTGCAATAACAAGGTGCAATGATAACCTTATAGTTTTTAGCAAACTATTAGCTAGGAACAGATTTGATATCTCTTTACTAGTAGCCGTTTGCTCTGGAGTAGTCAACTCTTTATTTTAGAAACACATGGTGAGTTCGATTACCCATACGAGTACGAATACTTGCACCTTGTGATCTGATTAGATTCAATAATGAACCTTTCTTGATAGGTTTTCCTGCTCAAAGCCTTTAAGTCCTCCAATACCAAAGTACCAGTTTCCCGTATGCTTGCTGTTCTCTAAACCAGATGTCTGTAGACTTACACACTATGAGTATTTCTACTAATAGAATGGTAAAGAGTGAGTCAGACAGGTTGATATCTGCTGACTATACCATATAATTCCTTGTTTAGCATTTTACTTCTTAATACAATTAAGTACCGTAGAAGGCAAATAAAAAAATGATTTGAAAAAAACATAGATGTGCTTATGAAATTTATTTAGGATACAACGAAAGTTTAAATCAGAATGCTCTGATGATGTTTTGAAAGATATCTCAAAAGATATGAAGTGCCTCATGGCTCTCATCAAACTCATACAAGTATTTGTAAGACGAGTCATTCTCACTAGTGGATACTGTCCGAAGACAAGTATATGAGTATTCTACGAATACCCTGGTGATATAACATCTCATTCCTTCGCATTCCTCAAGAATCACATTCCCATTCATGGAATAAAAAGATTCATTTCGTGAATATCAATTCGTTATTCTGTGTATAAAATAAAAGTTTTGGTTATCTTGACATTGTTGAGTATATTAACACTTTTACTCCCCCTATATATGTGCATCGATATTCGAAAGATGTTTTGCACATGCAAGGATAGGACTTAGCATTTTGAATCAATCGAATCATTAGTTATCAGTTCACATTTTCTCCCCTGATCAAAAGTATGCAACTTTTGTATGGTTTTGATCTAGAATGGACTTAAATGAATCAAACTCCCCCTCAATATGTGAGGTGAGCTATTTCAGCACATAAATCAAGTGATTATTGAAACAAGACCTTAAAGATTCCGAGATAGGAGTGATACTACAATCTGTCTGAATTTGTAAGCAGTTGGTCGTTTCAATCTTTCAGCAATAGAATCAGCAACATTGCGTCCAAGTTGACCTGCAAAACTGTTAGTAGTACTGATTCTCCCCTTAAACAATGACCCGTGTTAATGTTTGAATAGTGACCCCGAACATGTTTGATAGATCAAATTAATTATAAGAAAATAGGTCGGTGTCATAGACGACTTCTCGTCTGTAAAGAAATAACGCACTGAAACGTACATTATATCTTGGGTTGCACGGATATAAAGTAATCCATGCCTAGGAGAACTAAATCACCAGGTAATAGGAACAACTGTCTTTTAGGCGACATACTTTCCTAAGGGTTAGGACCGGGTTACAGTCTGAAATAACTGCAAGCCATTTATCTAATTTTTTTGATTTTTTCCGTTTTCTATTTTTTTGTTTTTTTTTCTCAAATATACACAAATATACAAGGATTACAATGCTTCATGCATTCAAAAATAACAGATATCCCTTGGAACCAGCATTTCGATCACTAAGTTTGCAATCATTGAACTAGAGATACATAGTAACTTTGGAACTAGAACTGATGCTTCGGGTAAGTTCTAAAGGCTCATCAATGGGTTCCATTTATCCTAGTTAAAGGAAAATTTTCAACAACGCGAAATGTAATCCAGTGGGGTTTCCACATGGCTTAACACTACCAAACAACTTTCTAGTTGTGTCTCCAAGCTGTCCTAGTAGTGTTCTCATTATGATTTCTGGTTGCTTTCTTAAACCTTCTTAGTATGGTTCACTCTATGTTTGGCTAGGGGTTTTTTTGGTATTCACAAATTCAAAGAGAACGATCACAATTTGATTATGGGATCAACAACATTCAACTTCCTATTTTGATCTGCTGCTCTCCTCGTGTTCACACTTTTACTGGGCAAGATACGATGGTTCCGAGTGTGGCTCTTTGGCATAGGTTTGCGGATTCAGTGGCAGGTTTGGTTATGTAGACAGATTTATAGACATTAGGCTTTCTTGTTTTGTTTGCATTGGTGGTTTCTGTGTGGGTCTATTTGAAGTCCTGGGGGGTTCCTGAAAAGTAACTTGCTTGTTCTTAGGCAACGGGGTTGGTTTTACCCAGTTGGCTCTTTTTGGAGGTGGAACGTACTTTGAACTGTTGGTATACATCCCTGAAGCAAGTACTTTGGGTTTCTCAAAGGTTGTAGATCCACTACTCTTTTTGCCACTTAGCTCAGTTTTCAGTTTGGTCTTCTCAGCAGTTAAGGCATTAATCTTTGCGATGAATGTAGAACGTGAGTAAGCATTAGATTTTGACAGTTCTTCATAACGTCATTTCAGATTCACATTCTCTGCCTTATACCCATCAATTTGAATTCTAACTGAAGTGAGCGCATTTCAACTGAGTTTTATCTTAGTTTTAAGGAATGCTTATCGAAGCTACCTACAATGGATCCTACATTCAACATTCTCGTGATGTTGATATAAGTTTGCAAGTTTCTGGTGGTGTCGTCTTTCCCTTGAAGCTGATCCTTTAACTTGTTAATTTCAAAAATTGCATTAGATGCAGTTGAGTTAGAATTATCACAAACCCTCTGGTTTTGAAGACATTCTTTATATTTTTGAAATTTAACTTGTAAATTAATGTGATTCTTTTTGATAAAGGCACAACGTTTTTCAGATTCATTAAGCATTTGTTGCATCTTTAAAATCTCAGCTTCAAGTTCTACGACTTTGGAGTGTTCCCTATCGCAATTAGATCTAAATTCTTCGCAAAGGCAATTCGAACTAGGGTGAATAATAATATCTGAAGGAAAGCACAATAGAGCGATATCTTTCTCTTAAACCAATTAGCAATTAAGTAGTCATTTTGAATTAAAAAAGTTTTTTTTCTCTCTATTTTTAGGTTCTTGTTCGCAAGAACACAGCGTTCATACTCAGTGTCCAGCTTATCAAATATCCGCATGTATTCAGTTACTTCTGTAACAATGTTTTCATCAAGTTTTTTTAACAAGTTGTTTAACATTTTCCTAAAAAGGTATGATTTGTTCTATAAACATTGCTTTAACGGGTTTAAACTCCCCTGAGCCGCTTGGATAGCGACATGGATCTGTTCTTTGGTTTAAGGCATGTGCAAATGCGAGAATCCACGAGTTTAAAGCCTTGTTAATACAAGTGGAAAATTGACTCTTTGTCGGACGAGTACAAACAAATGGAGTCACAGGTTTAGGTGGGTTACTTTTCTGAGTAGCAAGTTCTTCAGCAGGTAAATAATAAACCTGTTCTCAGGACAGTTCCTTCTAAGGAACAAAGTGACTATACAAGGCATTGAGCTCAGCATAGTTTATGGGTTTAATTGTCCATAGTCTTTCAGAATCTTAGTTCTACTGAACTTTAGTGTGAACTAATGAGTCTTCATCTGTCTGGCACTTTAACAGAGGTATGGGTGGGGTTTAAAAGTGCATGGCCATCATACAAGGTAGGTTGAGACAACTTAGCTTGTTTGAGGTTCCACGGATTGTTACGACCTAGAGCTTTTTGTGCAAATCATGTGTTGCTAGGTTAGGTCGTTTTGTTAACATTGGAATAGTTTGTGTTGGTTGTTGAAATCTTTGCAAAATTTCTGTTGCAACTTTATTAGCACTTTTTAAACAAACTACTTCCTTCAAGGTACTTGTCCTCAAGGACTTCTTTTCAGAAACAACCGTTATTTACTTTCATTTTTTCAAGAGTTAAGTCGGACTCAAATTTTTGTAGAAAGTTTTTGACTTTAGCAAACACCATTTTCTTCTTCAAGCTCTGCATTTTAATTTGTGTACGGTTTGAATATTGGTCTCGGTTCTAATTCTTGTTTGTCTTTATTAATTCTAGATAACCATTTTTGTGTGCATCTTGCAATCTTCCAGCTCTTAAGGAGTCATTAACAAGGCTTGTCATGATTAACCTATTAAGGTTGCTTGTCTAATTGGGTATCTAATCGTCCATCTAAGATGGTAATCATGGATATCTCACCGGGTGGCGCAGAAGATACCTCAGTTGGAACATCTTGAACTTCGCTATCAAGTTCGGCAATGATGATATGGAATTCAGTTATTGTCATCAATAAACTTGACTCAAATCGGAGTCTAGGTGTTTTTCCTCCCTGGTGCTCTCATGTGTCATCAGGATGATTCACGTTATCAAAGATTTGATTAGCATCAGTGTGTACCTCATTGACTTGACTGGTGGTTGCACCATTGGTTCTACTTGTGGATGACAAGTTAGCTATGAAAGTTGCTGCTGCATGAGGTCCTTCATCTACGTCAGAATCGTACGCTCCTCATAGTTACTATCGAAAACATGTTTGGTAGTCAGCTAATAGCCAGTGGCTGTTCATATAGGTAGCAGTAAACCATTCTAAATCAACAAGGAATGCGTCGGCTTCAGCTTCTAAAACTATTGCATTTCTTCTTAGCTTTTCCACTTAACGCATCTTGTCTGAAGTACTTAGGAGTCTTTTACTCTCTTTTCTCCTTTCACAAGCCTAGATACATGCCCTTCTCCACGCAGTTGATTTAGCAATTCACCTTTTCCCTACATTGTTCCGTTCATCTGCCCGTAGTTCTGTGTTCCTCGATTACCCATATTACTAACATTACCCGGAGCTCTTCTCTGAATGGTTTTAGTAATAATCTACCCGTCATGCACCATAGCATGATCATTTGAGTTAGGACGATTGGTCCTGAGCTGGTTGTTGGTGAGAGGAAACTGCTTTTGGAAAACCACTCAACATAGTTACTCAATTTGGTTTATGGTTGCCAACATAGCTTCATTGCTTTGATTGAGGGACTTGTTGTAGGGTGAAGAATGTTACGTGGTCCATATTGTGGTGGTGGTGGAGTAGATGCTTTGAGTGGGTGCATTGTAGTTAGTGTGTATTTGAAGCAAGGATATGCCCAAAGGTATCAACAATGCTGGTTGACCTAACTCCTGTTTCTTGAGTGGTCTTTATAGCATTGGTTATTTGATTTAAGGTAAGTATAAAGTTCAACATAGGTTTGTAAAACTTATGTGTCGCAGAAATATCCTTGTTGTTCTTCACATTGGTCACATACTTTGCCCAATACGGAGGAAGGTTGTTGACAAACTTGGTGTTCATTTGATGAGTGGGGATGTCAAGCTGAGTAATCTTCATATCATTGATCAGCTTGTGGAAAACAAACAAAGTAGTCATGAATTGACTCATTTCCTATTGCACGAAATCGTTCGTACTCATCAAACAGTTCTTCCTTCTGTTGTTGGAAAGGACTTTCCCGAACTTTCATTTAGTATGATCTGCATTGTCCCAAATCCTCTTTCCAAGTATAAGTTTGGTTTTAAGTATGTGGAATACATGTCTTGGGGAGCCCTGGATAGAGAATGTTGGTTGCTTGGAAATATAGGCTAGGTTCTTTTTGTTCTCCAATCTTCAGTACTCTTCATCCGTTGTCTCTATTACTTGTATCTGCATGCATACCTGGACCTTCTGTCCAGTGATTTGGGGATGCGGATAGGTACCGTTCTTGGATTGATCTCCAAATTAACTTTCCAAGAGGTTTACCACAAATGTATCTCTCGATACGAATCTTCCACGATTCGTAGTCACTTTCAACCAACATGGGAGGACGATTGTCCGTTCCTGCTGCACTTGACTCTTTGTCTGTTGACATTATGATTTGTATGATATGAATGAACGGATCTCAAGTGATTGTTGTTATGATTGATTTGTGTTTGGTGTTGTTTTTGTTTGATTTGTGTTTGGTTGTATGTCCAATATGTTACTGGATTTACAAATCTTTATAAAAACCGAGAAAAGGATTCGTATCTTTCGCGGGATTATAAAAATCAAGAAGAAACCATAAAAAAAATAATGATATTGTCTTGTGTAGGAGGAAGAATAAGTACAAGAATATAATTTCCAAATTTAATGATTATTCCCTTGACTTTAGGAACAATTATTTACTTCCCAAAATTAACCTCCAATAGGATTAAATCAATTCCTTGATTTAGATAACAAAATATTTTCTTCTAAAAATAGATCTCTTACTTTTCTTTTCTTTTTATTAAAAATATGCTAAAACTCGTTTTTTTTAAATAAAATAAGCCGAAATTTATTTTTGTAAAAATAAGCCGAAATTTTTCTAAAAAAACTTTTGATGAGATATCAAAAAAATTATGTCGAAATCAGATAGATAGATGTATTAAGGCTCGTTCGATTTATTTTTTTCAAACATACAAGATTAAAACACGTACCACTTAGGCTCTTGATACCAATTGTCATTTGTTCTAGGTTCGAACTCGTTTGGCTCTTGATTGTGAGTAGCTCATTCGGTTTGAACTGGTTTGGTTGTCACGATCGTCCTTGCGTCCTTGTTCTTTGTCTTTTACCAAACCAACAAAAATTTCACTCGTCCTTGTATGCTAAATAAATAGATATTGCATCCCTCTCTTTTTCAAGATCGCCATGAATAATCTGTTAATCTTCAAGAAGTCGCTGCAAGGGTTTATGATTAGCATGAACAAGCAAAAGATATCACGATCCAATCCACAAAACAAGATCAATACTCGTTTTTTTATTTATTTTTGAACCACAAAAAAAAATCGCCGAATCCTTGATTGCTTACGAGGATGGTTATTTATGAATATTAAGATCTTAAACATAAACCATCTATGAATCAAGAATGAAAGCAAACGCAAAAAAAAATCGGATCCCTCTTTATTTTTTATTTCTGAATAAAAAAAAATAGAAACACAAACCAAATCAATTCATCGATCTTGAAAGGCTCTTGATACCAATTGTAGGTTCCATGATTATTCAATCACAACCTTAATTATGATATGTAGAATCAAGATGCAAGAAATTAAAGACTTTTATTGATGAAAAGTGTATGATGGAATGTCTTACCCTAGAAAAAGAAAAACAAGAGTATAAATACTCTAAGGGGGGCCGACCTATGTAGGCTTTTGTGGGCCTTTTGCGGGCTTTTTCCTCAACGGTCCGTTTACATTACAATACATTAAATAACGAGCTATCAAACGTCGTCTAACTTCGAGTGACCGAAACTTCTTTGTTAGACTTCAATTCTTTGTTTCTAACAAGTACTGCTAGACCAAATTTGGTACTGCTGGATGACCGTTAGCACTGTTTGAGCCCTAACATAATTTTTCATTAATAAATAGAGCCGTGAGTATTGCACCAAATACCTTACGAATTAGAGTTTGACTAATTGGACTTTCGTGATCTTTCTATATATTCGCTTGATTTACTCACGATAAACTCAAATTTCTTTAAGTCGGTCAAACCATATCTCTACGTTTTCTCTAAATAATCTCAATTAACTTTCTCCAGCCTTCATACTTTCCTAAATGATCATATCCCACATAATTAATCACCTTTTTACTCATGGCTAGTTTAGAATTTTATGATAAGTACAATATGGCTACGTTCTTGGAAAAGTCTTAAGGAGTGAGGGATTTCATCAAGTTATTGACTTCCTAAAGTCAAGTCATGTCAGCTATGCTACTCACTAAGATAAAGCCAGAGATCTATTCTCATTCATCACACATTTTGGAGAACAGCTGAAGGCTTCTACTGACACTGGATGGGGAGGTAAACAATCACTGCGACTCATTGATGGCCCAATCAAGACTATCACTGAAGCCTCCTTAAGAAGACATCTTAAGTTGGAAGATCATGATGGTATCACTTCTATTCCCATCTCAGAGATTTTTGAGAAACTTGCACTCATGGGATATCAAACTGATTCAGATAAGTTAACTTTTAGAAGGTGTTTATCTCCAATGGAGGTATTATTATACATACTCTACTTCATTGTTTAGCCCTAAGAAGACTGGCCTTGGGAGCAATTTAGTAGTAACATAGCTACTGCTCTTATCTGCTTAGCAACAACTAGGAAATACAACTTCTCTATGATGATTTTTGAACATATGGTCATAAACATAGGAAGTCCCCATAAGTTTTTAATGTATCCTAGGTTTATTTAAATTTGCCTAGATATGCAAAAGAAACAGCTTAAGACACATTCCAGCACATATCATGTACCCTCTCTAAATAACAAGGTTTTTAGCAACATGAGGAGGCTTACCAAAGGATATACAGGGGTAGAAATTGGGTTATTTCCTACTATGCTTACTTCACCTACACCTTCATCTTCACCATTCAAGGGTCACAAGCATCACCTTCACTACATCTGAAACCTTCCACTGAAACAGTCTTTGAACCTCAACCTTCACGTGATGCAGAGTACCATGTTGCATCATCCAATGACTCACCTCTCAATGCTGTTCACTCACATGGAAGTGATTAGGGTAGCCTGCAATAATTGATTTGATGAATTTGGGTTTACATAATTGTCTGAACAGGATTGGAGTTTTGGAGGATGATTTAAAGAGGACAAAGCAAACTTATAGTGCTGCATTCACTAAGCTTATTCTCAGGATTAAGAAGTTAGAGTCTAAAGTTAAGACTGGGAAAGCAAGGAAAAGAGCAAGGGTTGTGCTTTCAGAGGATGAAGAAGATGATTCTTCCAAACAGGGGAGGATAGATGAAGACCCTAACACCTACTTTCATCAAGATAATGAAGTTGGTGATGATGTTATTCATGATACTGCTAAAGGAAGATAACCAAAAGATAGTATTGCTGCATGGAAAATTAGTACTATCCTTATAAATGATAATAACTGAACTAGTGATGAATCACTTGTATATTTAAATATTTGCTGGTAAAGAGATAAGAAATTATAAGGAAAAGCAATCATTGAATGAACCAGAGCTAAGAAATAGTCAAGATGCTATTGGGAATAATAGAGATGGGTTTAGAAGAAGCTATCAGATTACAAGAACAAGTTGATGAAGAGGAAAGAGCTCAAATAGCAAGACAGCTCTTAGCATTGGATGAAGAAAGAGCTACATCTGAACCTAAGACAACTAAGGATATTGATTGGAATGATCCTTCAGTTAAAAAAGTTTAGGATTTGAAGAATAAACCTAAGTCAGAAGCTCAAGCAAGGGAGAACATGATTGTCTACTTGAAGAATTAAAGTAATTACAAGATGAAAGACTTTAAAGGAATGAGATATGATGAGATTAGGCCAATTTTTGAAAAGGTATGGGATTTCAATCATAACTTTGTGCCTATGGATTTGGAAATTGAAAAGGAAAAGAAGTCGCTGCTGGGTTATGAAGTCTCCTAAAAAGATTGAAGAAGAAGATGTTGATACACAAAAGGAAATGAAAGAAGTTTCTAAAGAATCTGGAGAAAAAAGAAAGAAATCTCTTCATAGAAAAAGCACAAGAAGTACTGTTAAGAGACAAAAGATGGAACTAGATGATGAGAAGGAAGATCTCAAAGGTTGTTTAGACATAGTTCCAAGAGAAGATGTTGAATCTCTATCTACAAAGTTTCCAATTGTGGATTGGAAGACTTACACTTTGTCAGAAAATTTCATGTATTATCATGTCTTCAGAGGAGATGGCAGTTCCAAGAACTATAAGATTTTGAGTGAGATGCTTGAAGACTTTGATAGACAAGATGTTATGGACTTATACAGGCTAATCAAAGAAAGGTATAGTGCTTCAAGACCTGAAGGATATGATTTGATGCTTTGGGGAAATCTGCATACTTTATTTGTGCCTGATGAAAAAGATGAAATATGGAAGAATCAGCATGATTATAATGTGATAAGTTAGAGTTTATATGATTTTTGTGGTATTCACATTTTACTGATGCAAAATGGTATAGCCATACATATGCTGACAGAGAAGAAATACCCTCTAAGTCAAGAGATGATAACAAAGATTTTGAATAAGAGATTGGAGGTTGATCATGAGAGTACACAAGCATATGAACTAATAAAGTTCATCAGATCTCAAGTGCAGAAGTAGAAGAGTGTTTGAAAGAATCATCATCAGAAGACAAGAAGATTTAATCCAGAAGAAACTTAGGATTTGAATATAAATCACAAGTTGAGGGGAGGATTGTTGGGAATAAATCTTCATCTGGAGTTAATACTGCCAAGGTATAACTAAAAGAACTAATGGAGTTAGTACTGCCAGTATAAACTTAGTACTGTCATGTGTTAGTTAATACTGCTAGAAGAAAGATTAATACTGGTGATGGTCAAAGCTGCTGACTTAGAGATAAGGATATAATAAGATAAATATGGAATGTATATCGTTTATATTTTAGGAAGATTTATATATGATTATGATTGTTATTGGTCCTAAAAGTTTGGTAGTTATCTTGTAAAGGACTCCTTGTGGTGTATAAAAGGAGATCCTAGGTTAAGGTTTTAGATACGCATGCATATACGCATTCATAGATATATACGCTTAAGAGATAAAGATACATATTAGAGAAAGATTGTAATAGCTTCAAGGTTGAGTTTTGTTCATTGTTCTTTGGTTGGTACTGTTCCATTGATATATATTTTCTATAGTATCAAAGTGTAGATTCTGCATACACTTTGATATACAAATAAAGTCTCAACCATTGTTATTTTGGATTCATCCAAGGTAACAAACACTTTACAACATAAAGAATCGATCAAGGCGTAGGATCAACATGAATTTTGTCACCCTTGAACCAATTGTTACACCCAAATTGCCTTAGCCTACTTTGTATGTACTCGCTTTTAGTACATTATTGTGTTAACCCAAGTTAATTATTTGAGTACATGGTTGCTAAGTCCTTATCCTTGTAAATACAGTTTTGGGACGATTGGGATCCATAGTAGTACTTATTTTGTTGAAGAATGGGGAAGAAAAGTTAAATCATTACCCCCATATTTGTTCGATAGTCTCCGTGACATGTTGATCCACCACAATTTAGGTCATTAGTTATCTTATGATATGAGTTAGTAAAAATTCTAGTGCAGGGGTGCAATTATAAGCCCCAAAAGTTATGTATTATGTTATAAAAAATAGAAAAGAAAAAGAAAAGAGATTGATGTAGAGTTTTGTAGAGTATGTATATCATTGTCTGAATCTTTGGCTTAGCAACCCTATCAACGTGTATTTTTATAAATAATTAGCTAATCCTTCCACTCTAAATTCACCCAAAAAAATCCACCCCAAATATATCCTATCCGTTTCCATTTCCATATATGTTACCTTACACAAATACATCACAACCCTTAAAAGACCTCTTTAATAGTAATGACTAATACTTGCACCTAGCGGTGGAGGTTTGATCCTATACCAAGTCTATGGTAATTTATATGCTATGACAGGTAATGAATGTTATTTTCCGTTTTCCATAGTTGTTATAATTTATTATACACCCGAGTGAATGAGAGAATCCAAACACTTATGTGAGGTGCTAGTATATGATTTTTGTACTTTTAATTATGAGGTCTAGAAGGTTGTATTGTAAACTGCTTTTAAAGAGTAGGTTAAATGACCCTAATACTGCTATTGTCTAGGTAGAATAGCCCATTTGCTTGAGGACAAGCAAATCCCAAGTGTAGGGGTATTTGATGAGGTCTCATTTTATACACTTTTTAGGGTCATTTAACCCCATAAATCATGCATTTATGCCCAAATTATGTACTTAATCATTCCTTGTTGTGTTTTTAGCATTTAGGATGCTTTTGGAGGAAATACACGTGACTTAGGCTCATTTAGAGAAGAAACGGACAAGATTATGACTCTACAAGCGACGATGTCAAAATCATCAAGAGACGGCATTATGGAAATCTAGATGGCGTTAGAATTAATCCAATCAAAGAAACCCTAGAAGACCATTGCGGCACGACGGCGTCTGGAAATATAAGCGATGTCGTCGCACGTATTTTGCTATATATACAAATCCGTTTTTAGGGTTTTAGTGTGTAACTTTTAGGAATCGAAGCCTAATTTAGAGAATTCGTTTATAGTTGTTTTAAGGTTGTTTTTAGGGTGCTCCAACCCTATTGTAACTACCTTTTATCCATTCATTAATCAAGTGAAGTTCATTTCTCTTCTATCACTTAATATGTCTGTGTTTTGTGATTGATTTGTGTTCTTCTTATTTGCTTAATATGTTAGGCAAGATCTTTTAGTATTTACTAATGATTGCATGAAACTTAGATTGTAGATCATTTTAATGTTGCTTCTTGTGATGGATGTGCGTGTTAGGCTTTAGAAAACTATCCATAAGATATTAAATTGGCATAGACGTCTAGGGAAACGCAAATGTGTAGAAATGATACCAGCGGTAATAGTCTTTATATTACCTTACCTCTATTCTGGTTGATCCCTCTTAAGATATTCTAATTGTGTTTAATATACTCTTAGGGGCCTTGTAATATACTACCTTACTTGTATGTTGCCTTAACGGAATATTAAATAGACAGCGGGTTCGTGTAATTCGTTCATGACTTAGGAAATACTTACACAGATCATCACGAGTGTGACAATGCAATAGGATTAGGAGAAGCAATCTAAGAGGTAGTGCATGATTAAGTAAATACTTTCGTTTATCATATAAGTATCACCAGTAGTTTAGATTTATTTAATTAATTATTAGTTTAATCAAAACCAATCTCTCAACCTATGATTTTACCTACTTTCTGTAAAACAACAATAAAAAAATCTTCTCTCAACCCCGTAGACCTCTGTTAGTTCATGTTCGAGCCTTCCTAACCTATTCCTCTAGAGAACGATAACAACCCCTGAGTGTTTCCTATACTACTACAACGGTTAGGTACTCTGCCTAAGGAGTTGTAAAACTTCGTGTTGAAGTCTTATGACGACCACACATCAAGGTGCATTGCATAACCTAAATGGCATTCTCTTGTAAGCAAAAGTTCCATAAGGACAAGTGAACGTTGTCTTCTCTTGATCTTCTGGTGCAATAGGAATTTGGAAGAATCCTGAAAAACCATCAAGAAAATAGTAATATTTGTTCCTAGATAAACGTTCTAACATTTGATCAATAAATGGAAGAGGGAAATGATCCTTTCGAGTTGCATCATTCAGTTTGCAATAATTGATGCACACTTGCCATCATGTAACTGTGCGATAAGGAATCTATTTGTTGTTATCATTCAAAACAATAGCAAATTTTATTTTTTACCACATCTTGGACTTTAGGATTTAAACGCCATTGGGGTTGAACGACCGGGTTGAAGTCATCCTCCATCCGGATCTTTTATGTTCAGAATGATGGACTTATTCCCTTGATGTTCATCATCTTCCCAGCAATTGCTCCCTTGCGTTTCTTTAATACCTGCAAAAGTGATATTTTCTCCACCTCGGATAGCTTAGACGGGATAATTATAGGAAAAGGTTTATTACCATGTAGATATGCATATTCTAAGTGGGAAGGACAATTTTTTAGCTCAGGTTTCTTTTCTTCAATCTCATTAGCGCTAGCCGAGTAAAGATGCTCATTTTTGACTCTATCAGTTCCCTTGGTTTCATGTGCTTCATAATATGGCGTATTGACTGGTTCTATATGTTGTATTGACATCTCAACATCAGAATTGTTAACAAACCTATCTCTTATGTAATTACAACTCTCTAGGTCTGATTGATTAATCGATTTCGCAGGTTCTTAAGTAAAAAAGAATCTAATTGATTATTCTTTAACAATTTCTGATTGTCCATGTTGATAGTGTCCTCTAAGTCATCAATGCCATAACATTCATCATCCTCGGTAGGAGGCCTTTTCATTGATTGGTCCATATCAAAGATTACCTCATCGTCTCCTTTTCTAAGTGTTATCTTTTTATTAAACACATCGATCATGGCACAGACGGTGGCCAAAAAAGGTCTCCCTAAAATTATCAGAATTATAGAGTCTTCGGGCATATCCAAAATAACAAAATCAATGGGGAGGAAAAATTTATCCACCTTAATAAGCACATTTTTGACTATTCCCCTTGGGTATTAGATCGACCTATCGTCTAGTTCTAAGCTCATTCATGTTGGTTTTGGTTCCCTAAACCTAACTTTTCATACATCATATAGGGCATCAAACTTATACTAGCTCCTAGATCCGCCAATGCATTATTAATTTGCAAATTACTAACTTGACAAGGGATAGTAAAACTTCCTGGGTCTTTTTCTTTTTATGTCAGATTGTTAAGCAGGACAGCTGAGCACCTTTCATTCATCGTTACCCTACAAGCTTCTTTAAGTCTGGATTTATTTGTCAGTAAACTCTTCATATATTTAGAGTATTTTGGCATTTGCACTAGGGCTTCAATAAACAGAATGTTAATATGGAGTTGTTTTTTATTCTCTAAAAACTTCTGTTGCTATGCTTCTTCTTTTTCCTTTGTCAACCAGTTTGGGAAAGGGATAGATGACTGTTGTTGTTTTACCAATGGTTGAGTAGTTCTTTCAGGAATACTCAAAGATTTATGTTCTACACCAACATCATGCATCTTTTTTAGTACATCTTGTTTAAACATGAGAGGTTCGTTCTTGTTGATTCCAGTTTCTTTAATATCTTTACTAGGGGTAGCCTCAGACGTCATCTTTCCTCCCCTAGTTATTACTCCTTTTACTTTGTTTTTTGGAATCAAAACATTACCCATAACCTTTGACAATTCATTTACCTCGATTCTTAGCTCACTCAAATAGTTGTTTTGTTCTTTTAACAAAAGCTCGTTGGTGGTTCTAAATTCTTTAATGAATATTTCCATCTCCTCATGTTCACATTTACCTTCATCAATGAATTTAGCCAACATTTCTTCCATAGCTAACCTCCGTTTAGGGTAATTGAATGGGTAAGGAGGGAACCTAAAATTGGTATCTGAAAAAAAGACATAATTCAAAGTAAAGCTAAACGAAAAAGTTAACTAAAACTGTTGTCGTATCAGACAGTCGATATACCGTATTCAGTAAACTGGATAGGTCGTATCTATGTTTGATGTCAAATACGTTGTATTGATAAAAATGGATACGCCGTATTCAGTATTTGATTCAGAAAAGGAAAAAATTAAATTTATACTAAATATACCAATAAAAACAAGAAATTAAACAATCGCACTCCCCAGTAACGACCTTAAAAACTAGATGTGTCATTTAGTATAGGTAATATTTGTTATCAAGTTTTATTATTTATATTTTCTCAAATTACCTATTAACTAACAATAACTGGTAGTGTACCCGATCAGTTGTAGGTTTGTTAGTAAGTAAGGTGTCGATCACTAAGAGTGGAAGTTAACTCTTAATTCTACCGGTATTTTATTTATCTAGGGGTAGTACTAATCTAACCTAATTATTCTAATTAAACCTAAACTAACATAAAAGGGGGTTTTCAGTCTGAGAGACTGGCACGAGTTTAGTTGTAACTATTATAAGGTAATGACTAATAACAAACATAAGTGATTAACAAAATATAGAGAAGCGGTCACGCCTAGTGTGAGGAAAATGTATTAGCTAGATTAATTTAATATATGCCTTGATTGCCTATTCGTGCAATGATTGTATTAATTCGTTAGTGGTATATCATTCCAAAGTTAGGTGAATCTTCTCCCTAGACTTAAGGTTTGTTGCTAGTTAATCCTGTCACAATTAACCTAAACCCGCATAAAGCTCACACCGTTGATTATAATTTATTTAGTAACCTATATTGGTGGTTATATTCAATCCTAGCTCATAGATGCTTTACCAACTTACTGCTTAACGAAAATTCATATACTAGTAGTCCACGCCTACTTAACTACCTATGGAAACAGGACGTTATGTGTAGTCCTAAGTCACCGACATTGTATACCTATCCACTTAACCATAGATAGAAAAAGGGCTTTATATTGGTGATCCTATTAGTCTAGCTATATAAATAAGCATTATGTGCTTCTATCCCGGACTCTTAGCCTATGCCCACACAACACCAAAGTTGCATCACATTAAATATATAGGACTAGACCCAGTTGAATGATAGGTAAAACACATAATTAAGCACATAAATAGGTATGTAGTGATAAACATAATCAACATGCAACGAATAAAGAATAATCGATATAAAGACAAATCAAACATTATATTATCATAAACGTAGCTAATACCTAAAGGTATTAGCTGATAGTCATTGTATCAATAAACAAAACCATAGATGAACGATTAAACATAGTGCTATCCGAACGCGTATAGTAGAGTGTAGAGATTACAAGGGTTTTCCTATGGATTGGACCACTTTGCAGGACCTTCTTGGCTTCTTAGATCTTTTAAAAATCGAACTTGAAGGTTAAAGCACACCTAAAATTAAGTTTATGGTTTTGTATTTAAAGAGTTTGGAAAAAGGTCGATATGCCGTATTAGGCGATGTGGGTGTCACACCCCGCTAAAGTGGAAATGAGAGGTGTGGCGTATTAATAAACATCACACAAGATGATACATAAACACCATACATAATTAAGATAAAAGTAGAAATATCCAAATTACAACAATTCCAAGTACAAGTTTAAAAGTACAAAAGTTAACAAGGATATCCCAAAAGACATGGACTTTGGAAGAAAGAAGACATCTTGAACATGTCTAATGCAAATACACTAAGTTTCCACTTTAAGAATGTCACCTAAAAAGCATGATAAAAACGGTTAAATATTGAAAATAGTTGGTGAGCTCACATAATTATGTACACAAAATATAGTTTTATAAAAATGTAGATGTCCAAATAATAGTTTTTCAACTCAAAGCGAGTGAACCAAACAATTCAAGAATCCAGAAGGACTCTAGTTTTCAAATATAGTCCTCGTTACTGAGAGTAACGTGACACAAATCAATTAATCATGTATAAGTATGTATGTATGTTATATTGTTTATGGAAGGCGCTACCTAAATGTACTACAGCCTAACAGGTTCCAAATCTCCAATCAAGTTCAAAGTTGTATAGTGTGTCACTAACACTTAGTACTATGCACCCATGTGCTAAGAGTGAGGGATGCTAATCTCCTAATAGCGCTATCCATAAGTACTAACGTCTCAATCCTAATAAAGTGGAAAAAGTGAGTTAAAAGTAGTGGCAGGTTCCAAGCATCAAACAACATACGCATTTTTTTAATTTCATTAAGTTTAAATCGAGTTTAATATGTTCAAAGTTTAATAGTTCAATACGTTGAAAGTTCAACTAGTTCAAGACCGAATCAATAAGTTCAAGTATGATCAAGTTTAAATATATAAAATGTAGAGCATAGAAATATGACACATCATGCTTTCCACCCCGACACATGTAAAAAAGGGGATGTGAGAAACTCACCTCAAATGTTAGAACAATCGATAATTTCACGGCAAATCACAACAAGTAGGCAACCCAAACGAACGTGCACCCTTCTACCCGAGACCTAAGGTAAATAAATATACCTAATTAGATCTTTAGCAATATGCTCGGATGTTGTAAACATTCATTATATAAGTTTTATGTTCACATTTTACTTCCAAAGTTCACTTTTTAATGTATAACATAAAATCACAAAATCACCCGGTTTCGCGTTGTTTCAAAAGGTTGATTGACTAAGTAAAATCACTTATGGTTTTAGACCTTTTTATACATCATATTACCAGGTGTGTAGTATGTCTCATAACAATTTCAACAATTTTTATAATGCTTGGCCCACTCATTTTGTCAAATCTTCTAAAACTACTCAATTTTAGACCACTTTTTGTATTTTAGTAACCTGTGTACTTTTTACTCAAAATTATACTTTGCGCTTTTGGAAATAATTTATTAACATACTAAAATAATTGTAAACTAAATTTTATCCATTTAATTGTTCCCAATATTGATTTGTGGTCTAAACAAGTTAGATAAAAATTTCAATCCAAAACAGTCCCAATGAGTACTCTACATGATTCAATGTCAAATGTGTCCAAAAAGCCCATATTACTAAACATTCTCTGGGATTTTAAAGTTAGAACTCATAGTCAAGATTTAGTGGTGTTTCGGATCCCTTATGTGTAAGTATGACAACTTTATGGTGACTTAAAGTGGGTATATTTTCAAATCAGCATCTAAAACTAGAATTCTTTTTCCTTATAATATCACATATTTTGTCCATATTAACAAATTTTAACACTAAATGCCAATCATATAAAGATAATACATAAAGTTATTAAATTTAAGAGGTGGTTTGAAAAGAAAATATTAATTTATGAAGATTTTATGAGTCTCACAAAATTGGTTGTTAAATCTGCGAATTTTGTTAACTTTCTACACACTAATCTTGCATAATTTTTTTGAAAATATTACATGCCTTTACAAGTTTTTGACAAAACTACAAAGATATTGAACTTTCAGAGGAGGTGGCTATAACTCCAAAAATTGAGTGAGTTACACCTGTTTTAGTGAAGAGAAAATTTTCAATCATCCCACTATGTTCATTTTACACCAACTTTGCATGCATTTATCAAACACTTTTGACTCAAAAACGACCACACTATTAATTTGACTGTTGACCGTTAACCGTTGACTTTGACTGCTGATTGTTGACCATCAATGATATGTTAGTATATGTATTAGTATCGAGCCCAGCCCATTAGGTTAACAAGGCCAATATTTACCTCCTGTAATCTTTGTTATTTTAATAAAGTCAATACAATGTAATCTTTTGGTTTATTATCGCTTCCCCAACTCTGTTTACATGGTATCGAAGCTTGGATCAATTAATTAAAATTAGAATTTTGATTTTACTTTTGAAGAAGGTACCTTGTGATACCTAATCGGTTTTGCGAGCACCCAATTAGAGCGCGTTTTAGATCTCACCTCTCATATAATCAAACTCAGTTAATTCCAAATAGAAAAATCCCTAAATCCCGTCGCCTGAAACTCATCCATGTGCCTCCGCCTTTCATTACGCATCGATGTGTGAATTTAGATCCAAATCTAGGGTTTTAGCTGGAGATATTTTCTAGATCCCTTTTTGTTATGATTCTGACCAGAACCACGGTAAGATCCTGTTGGATCTGTCACATCATTGTTTTTTCAAATTTATTAGGGTTCTTTGGTTCTGATTTATGATTTGAAGGACGGTATTGGCTGTTACTGTTAATTATTAATTTGATGGCTTATTTTTGTTTAATAGCTTGTGCTTTTGGTGATTTTGGTTATGAATAATTTTAAGGTTGGTATTGTTTCTGATTTGGGATTATGATTATGGATTTTCAATAGTTAAGATTTAGTGTTCGATACGATGAGATTGTTTTTTGGTTAATGAGAGTTTTGAGTTTGGTCCCCGGTGAGATCATTTGATTTTGGTTAGCTGAGACTTGTTCTGCAGGTTGCTTCATATTTTGATTAGATCCAACTGAGATCTATTGAGACCTGTTGTGCAGGTTGCTTCGTATTTTGATTAGAATCAAGTGAGATCTAGTGAGACCTATCTAGTTTCATGTTGCTTCGTTAGTTGAGACCTATTTCAGGTTGCTTCGTTTAAGGTTAGTTAAGAGCTCATCAAGGTTGCTTCATTAGTTGAGACTTGTTTCAGGTTGCTTCATTAGTTGAGACCTGTCAAGACAGGTTGCTTCGTTAGTTAAGACATGTTTCAGGTTTCTTTATTAGTTAAGACCTACTTCAGGTTGCTTCATTAGTTGAGACTTGTTTTAGGTTGCTTCGTTAGTTATACCTGTTTCAGGTTGCTTTGCTTTATGGTTAGTTGAATCCTTTCTTCAGGTTGCTTCATCTTTTGGGTTGTTTTGGTTACTTGAGACATGCGCTACATGTTGCTTTATCGGTTAAGATTATTTGGTTAGCTAAGACATGTCAAGACAAGTTGCTTCGTCTTTTGGAATTTTTTGTTAGTTGAGACATGGTGGTTGCTTCGGTCTTTCTTGATTTGTTTGTTAGTTGAAAGCATTCGCTTGCTTCGTTGTTTGGTTCATTCCTAAGTGAGATTGATTAGTTTTGCGTTTGTTAAAGATTTGGATTATTGCTTCGCGGAAGACTTTTGTTTATTGTTTTTTGGGTATTAATCGTCTTTTGGGTTTTATCTTTGTAACAAGCTGGGCATGATCAATATCTATGCTCCAACTTAAGGGGGAATGTTAATTTGACTGTTGATCGTTGACCGTTAGCTTTGACTGTTGACTATTGATTGTGGACCGTCAATGATATGTTAGTATATGTATTAGTATCGGGCCCGACACATTAGGTTAACAAGGCCTATATATACCTCTTGTAATCTTTGTTATTTTAATAATGTCAATACAATGTAATCTTTTGGTTTATTAATGCTTCCCCAACTCTGTTTACACCAAGTGTTGGTAATCTTTTTAACATCATTTTAGTGCTGGAAAACATTCTTAGATCAAATATTTCTTGTTATTCAATTTGATAAAAAAGTTTATGCAAGATTTAAGTGCATGAATGAAAGAAATAGCTCTCTTGGTGCAAGAACAACACAAGTTGTCTTTTACTAATGTTTATACCTTAATTAGTAAACGAAGTGAGGGATGATTAGGAGCTGAGATATTTTAGTATCTTGATAGGCTTCTTTTATGACCCCTTGATTCAAGATATTAACCCACAACTAACTAGTTAACCCTTAAACATTGTTGTTCTTGATTCAAACCCTTCAAAATCTTCAATCTTCTTTGTGTTTTTTCCTTATGTAGCGTCCAAAATAGAGAGAGAAGAGAGAGTAATCTGAATTTTAGAGTGAGAAATAATCTGGAGAGTGGTATTACATGAGGTTGAAATGGATACTAACAATAGCTAGTGGTTTTGCACATAGAAAGTTGGATGTGGTGTTGGTGTATGATATATGCTAATTTATATATATATATATATATATATATATATATATATATATATATATATATATATTTATATATATATTTAATATTATATATATATATATATATATATATTAAGTGCTAAAAAATCCTCATTTTCAGCATAATAAATAACAAAAATATAAATTTAAGTGCATATATTGTCAAAAGTTGTTATTTATTATTGTAGGTATGGAGCAGGAATATTTGAGCAAAAGTGTAATATCTTGAGCATTTATTGAAGATTATTGAAGCCCGTACCAAATTCAAGCTAAGGCCCGAAACAAGCCGACCCAAAACTCTATCCTTTATTGAATTTAATTAATATAGCAGTTCAGCCCATGGTGAGCCATTACTGGATCAAGCCCATCATCTCTTTGGATATAAGTAGGGCTGTAAACGAACCGGACGAACGCGAACGAATGTATGTTCATGTTCGTTTATTTAATTTTAGCCGAACAAATAAACGAACACGAACTCGTAATCGAACCAAAATTGTTGTTTATGTTCGTTTATTTAGATTTGAACTTGTTCATGTGCATTCATTAATAAGTTAAACGAATGTAAACGAACATAAATAAGCATAAACGGACATAAATGAACGTAAACGATCATGTGTAAACGTAAACATACATAAACGAGCGTGTAATTAAAGTTATATCATAGATAAACTCGTATACCCCATTACACAGCATGTGTCTAGTATTATTATTCATATACTAATCATACCCTAGTTATAATCTTAAAATATCGTCAGTAATCAAACTAATGTAGATAAACAGATAGATGTCCAAACTATACAACTAAAGTCATCCAGTGCGCCCTATGAGACTCTCTTCGCTCTCTCTCCTACTATTCCACTCACCCCAACCCCGCTACTCTCCTCAAATTCTGTTCCTTAATCCCAAGTAAACACTTAAAAGTAACATCATTTCCATCATAGCTGATCTTAAAATATAATCATACTACTGTACTAGCATCATCATTACGCATAGTCGATGCTTACATTAGAAAGTTAATAAATACTTAAGTACTATGTTAATATATTATTGTTAGGGACCTTAAAATACTTTATATATAATTTATTAATATTTTTAACATTTGGGATGTAAATCGAAAGTAAATGAACAAAATAAATGAATGTAATCAGATGAACATAATCGGACGTTCACGAACGTAAATGAACGAACAAAACATTCGTTCATGTTCGTTTATTTAACTAAAGGACCAAAAATCCTGTACGTGTTCGTTCATTTATTAAACAAACGAACATAAACGAGTTTCCCGCCAAACGATTTGCGAACAGTTCACTGAACGTTCAGTTCGTCTATAGCCCAAGATATACGAAACCTGCGTGTACATCTTCCTTATGGAAGTTTAGGATACTACCAGCAGTCCAACACCAATCATTTTGTCATGATGAGATAATTAATTAGGAACTCTAGTTTTATATCTATTGTTTTTTCATTCGTAGAAACTAGATTTTCTAATATGTGTCGCCATGGCATATGTTTATATGTATTTATTGAACACAAAAATTTCCTAATTTATGTTAATTTTCATATAAAACTATATTAAACATAGTAAATGAAAGAAAATTTGGAAATTATTAATATCAATTGACATTTAAGCATAGTAACTTATGTTCATTAAATGGCTCTAATTGTGTGCCACTATGGCACAAATTAGAAAAAGCCATTGTGGTTTATCATTTTTATTGTTTTTGAAATTAATGTCTAATTTTTGTTAAAGAGTTTATTAATTTGAGCTTTTAATGGCATGGTTTCATTTATGTTTTTCTTTCTTTTATTTACTAGTCGATTATTTCTTCAAATTTCAAATTCATTCAAACTAGTGTTTCATGAATTTAATTAGTAGTTAATGAGTAGTTTAATATTGGGTTAATCATAGAGTTTAAGGATTTGTGTATGGATTTTATGCTAATGGAACGGGTCTTATTTCGTCATCTTCATATCCTTAATCTGAGTCGGTAATTGCTAATTCAACCTCTTTATTTTTATTATGTTAATTTTTATTGCCATGTTTGATATAGTAATTATTATTGTTGCCTTATTTGTTGCGTTTAGCGTAGTTTTGTTTATTAGCGAGTAGGTTTGCATATGCTTGTTTAGAAATTGGTGGTTAGGTGGTTAGGCAGTTAGGATTGTAGTTCGAAGTTTGTTGGTGATTTTAGTGTGTATTTTAGGTTGGCATATTGACTAGAGATTAGGCTAGTTGCTTTTGGTCACAGATTACTTAGTCTAGTAGCCTTTAACGGGAGACATCCGACCTCTGATATACTTAGAATGTTTTTATCTAATTTGACGGGAAAAAGCCGTTGAAAAGGGTAGAACTTTCTAGTAGTCAATACCTTAACCTATAATATTGGCTAAATGGTTTAATGTGCGCAAATAGGAGTTAAGATTGAAATATGGAACCGTATGAATAAATTAATCCTTATTCGAGTTTTAGTTCATTAATTTAATCCTAACTATTTACCACTGATTTCTAGTCAAACATACCCCTTATAATATAAGTTTAGTTTTTTCCTTTCTTTTAGATAACTTAGTTGCGTTAGTTTTAATATAAAAACCAAAACCCTTTTGTGGTAACTAAGCATCAAATTTAACTCAACCAACGTATTTCAAATTCACCACTCCTTTAGAATGACAACCCAAGAGATCAATACTTATCGATATACTTAGGTATATTAGGTTCGTGTTTGTTTCTTCTCATCCTTATAAATAATTTTTGGTGTCCTAAAACGACGACATTAGTGTACGACTTAGAATGGGAATCAAAAGAATTATGTGGATGTATGGGTGGTCGTGGGCGGCAACAAGGGTGATAGGGGATGGATTTCTGTATTTTTAGCTATTAAGTTGATAGTGTATATACCATTTAAATGGTACAAGTTATTTTGCTTAATTTGTGTACATTCGGTAAATACGTAAAAAGTCGTAAAAACGTAAATTTTGAGATAGTTCATGATTTTGTTAAATTATGATTTCCCATGTGTTTTGACATTGTTATAATGTTATTTGAGCATATCATTTGTTGTTAGGACCGTTAACTAGGATCATTAGGTCAAAGGTGCGTTCGTATAACTAGGATTCCTAATAAAACAAGCGTTAAACGATAAAAATAATTTGACCTCATAAAAGTGACTCCATAAATAATTAAAAGAGTCAAATATCATAAGTTTGTTTTTGGTTACTAAATTTAAAAATTGGCGGATGTCACAGTTTTCCCCGTTAAAGGGAACTGCGTCCCGATGTTCCATTCGTTCGTCTTAAGGTTTAGCGCTCGCGAAAAGTTGCGGATACTTGTGCTTCATCTCGTCTTCTTGGTCCAAAGTAAATTCTAGTCCTCGTATGGAGTTCTAACGGATCTTTACAATGCGAATCTGATAAGTGTAGAATACACATATCCATTTTTGCTTAAAATAACCCAATTAAACCCAAAAACAGACCAAAAATAGCAAAAATATGCTTGTATTTGTGTTTTGTGTGTGCAGGTACAGATAAGTCAGAAATTACAAGAAAACAGTCAAAAGCGGGCAAACACGGACACAAGTATCAGAAGAGTTCAAAGCCGAAGATAGGAAAGTCAAGACTCAGCCAAATCCAGTCAATCTATGGTCAATAAAAGTCAACAAAGCCCATCTTCCTTTTATAACAACCACAAGGGCTAGTTTTGCTATTTTTGAAAGTTATTTATAACTAGAAAATAAGAAAAGGAAGACAAGGACCACTTGTGCAAACTCCCCAAACTCCAACAGTTTTAACTGTCGAAAAAAGGGCGCCAAAGGTGTTACTATTCACCTTTCTTCCCCGTTTCACCGTCCAGGGTAAATCAAAGGGGTTTTCCAAATTAAAGGGTGCCTAGGTCAATTCATGAGTTCTCTAACACACATGAAGGGACAAATCAGTCTTTATCAAAGGATTACTTAACCTCTCCCAAACTTATGCCACGTCAACAAGGGAGAAAGCATAATGGAATGTGGGTTTTTATTCTAAAACACTCACAAAAGAAGCACAAACGTCACATCAATGGAATGACACGCTGGCAATCTTCAGGTGTCCACAGCTTGATCAAACGGCCACAATTGATGCTTGAATGATTGAAGAAATGATTGGCCAGGATTGAAAGATTGGAGAGCAGGGCAAGAGATCCTAGAAGCTTCTTTCAGCACCTATAAAAAGGCCTCAATTCTCACATACACGGGAGAGATCTATCTAGGTTTTAGTAATTTTAGTCTAGCTTAAATTTTGTATTTTTCTTAAATGTAATTTTCCTTAAAATGTTTTGTAATCTCTTTTCCAAGTAATGTAATCAGTAACTTTTATTAATGAAATTCAGTTTTTTAATTCTCAAGTTCCTATTTTCTAAACTCTGCTTAATAAGCTAATTTGTCTCAATAAGCTAATAATCTTATTTAAGCCCTTATCAGACTATAAGGCTAAATAGACTATTTGAATTTCAATATACAATCTTACCTAAACTTAATCAGTTTTAATCTTACATGAATCTTATTGGATATGAGCTTTTGGAAGGGGTTTTGGAAGGGGATCTTAACTTGGAAGAGATCCCAAGGACTTTACCCTAGCTTATCTAATAAGCTAGGGAGCTTGTAGCTGCCTTTATTGGTCCTCTTGTTTAGCTAGAGGAGTTTGTAAGTTTCTCTTTCATTTTCCTTTAATTCTAGCTTTAAATAATGATATCATTGCTTTCTATATTTAGATCTGCTTATTTGCTTATTCTCTTTGCTTATTAGTGCTTATTTGAGTTTTATCTAGCTAAATCATCTTAGTTGTTTATCTGTTTTCAATTTTCTTAGTTTAAATCATAGATTTTCATATTATTGTCTTAAAAACCTCTAAAAAACCAAAAATATAGTAAAGTAGCTTAAGTCTTAGATTATTGCTTATTTAGTTGTTAAATCATGCTTATTAAAGTAGTTTTAATCTGTTAATTGTCTGGTATTAAGCACTTGTTTACTAGATTTCAAAGTAGTAGCTTAATCATAAATGTCTTAGTCTTAAAGTGGTGTTTGGTTTAAGCTATTTTGACCTCCCAAAGTCAAAGTGAGTTTTTGAAATTGTTTAAGTCAGCTTAGATTTCATTTAAAATCATTAGGCAAAGAGTTTTTATAAGTTAGATTGTGAAATTGAAAAAGTCATGGTTTATTATGTTGATTCTAGCACCAGGGGAACTTTCTTTTGAATTTCACTTGTGCAATTGTTGATCTAAGCCTCCTAGGCTTAGATCGTGCTTGGAGTTTGTTTAAACACTCTATTTGAGTGTGTCTTAGTGCAGGATTTCCCTTAGGAAACCTGCATTCTTAGTTTGCACTTGTGCAAAAGTGCACCAGTACTAACCATTAGTTAGTACTGCTGATACTTTACACTACCAGTACTAACTAAAAAGTTAGTACTGCCTTCACAAGTTAGTACTGCCACCTTTGGCTTAATTTTTAGTTAAGTAAGAGTAGGATTTAGGATCTTAAATTTAAGTAGGGCTAAGATTAGCTATAGCTTAATATAGGATAAGTTTTAGATTTCATTTTCTAGCTTATTCTCATAGCTTATTTTTGCTGTCAAAAAGTTAAAAAGCCAAAAACAGTACTTAGGAACTTTCGGATTTAAATTTGTTAATTTAGCTTATGAGTCTAGATTTTATAGCTTAATTAGATAGATTATAAGTAGTTTAATAAGTCCTTAATGTTTTAGAGTCCAATTTAGTTTTTTAAAGTTTTTAGCTTAATTATATTTTGTGCTATCTTGCTTATTTTCTGAGTTTGCCTAAGTCAAGCTTAAATTCAGTAGTTTAAAAGCACTTCTAGGTTAGATTTCTTTGCATTTTTAGATTAAGCACATAATAAGCTTTCTAGGTCACTTTTCCTTTTTAGTTTTGAGCTTTATTTGAGCTTATTAGAGCTGTTTTAGTAAAACATAGCCCAAACCCCTAGTTTATGTAACAGCTTATTTAGAAGCCCTATTAAGAGCTTATTTGTGAGTTTCAGCCCATAGTGTTTTTGTTAAAGTCGTTCTCACTAGCTTCCTTTACAACTTTGCTCTTTTAAGTTTTTAGTGATAAGCACTTTTAGAATTTGAGCTTATAATTGGACCTAGTTTGTTGTCGGGGTAAATCCTCAGGGACCATTCCTGTAATTTTTCTGTTTTAGTTGTTTTACAGTTAATCCTTGCCCGTTAAATGATTTAGCCCGTTAGTCCTTAAGACTTTTACACAGTTAGTCCCTAAGTTAATTTTTAAATTAGGTTATTAAGTTTTAATTAATAGTTAGGGTTAGGTTTTAATTAGTTTAATTAAAATTTTATGAAAAGAAAAAAAATTAAGGCTTTATTTTTAATAATTTTCTGCACTTTATTTTTATTTAGTGAAAATTTTAGTTTACATTTTTAGGACTTAGTTTTAGTCCATTTGCTTATTAATTGTGTTTCCAAGTTTGTTTAATTGTTAGTTTTAATTTTTATTTCCATATCCTTCCAAATCGAATATATTTGCTTCATTCAAATCAGGATCCGAACCTAAAACGTGGTTTCAATTTCACTAGTCGTTGGGGAAACGACCCGGGTGATCATATTTACCCGGTTTAATATACGTATTATATATTATATATATTTTTGGGAGTGAATTTTATCAAGGGTAACTTGGTAACTTTCTTAATTTCTCTTTTAAAGTATAATATTTTACGTGTGTTAAAACTATCAATCAGAATACTACTTTGCTTCAACTTCTTGACATCTCGGTCCATGATTTCAATAGGTTCTTCAACAAAATGTAGCCCGTTTTCGATCTTGATCTCCTCTAGCAGTACATGTAAATTTACGTCAACCATGCATTTATTCTGGTTTGACACGTGAAACATGTCATGAATGCCTACAAGTTCTTGCGATAGACGCAATCGATAAGCTACAGGACCTACTCGTTTGATAATCTCAAATGGTCTTACATATCTCAGTGAAATCTTGCTTCTCTTATCGCCAACACTGAACTCTAACGGCTTTTGCCAATTGTCAGCATAACTGTCTGGCAATCTCGTGCAGTATTCAGTATCTCCTTGATTTGAATGATCTTGTCGGTAGTATCCTAGACAAGCTCTAGTCCAATTAGCTTGATTTCTCCTACTTATGCCCAAGCGATGAGCGTTCAACATTTCCTTTCATATAAAGCTTCAAATGGTGCACACTTCACGCTCGTGTGATAACTGTTGTTGTACAAGAATTCTACTAATTTTAGATGGGTATCCTAGTTTCCACCAAAGTCAACTGAATAAGCTTTAAGCATATTTTCCTATGTTTGAATGGTACGCTCACTCTGACCATCGGTATGTGGATGGTAAGCAGTACTCATATCCATTTGCGTTCCTAATTCTTTCTGTAGCGATTGCCAAAATCATGGTGTGAAATGATTGTCACGATCAGATATAATTGATACTGGCACACCGTGCCTCGATACAATCTCGTTGATGTATAATCTTGCAAATCTCTCCATCTTATAGTTTTAACAGGAAACTAAGAAATGCGTAGATTTGGTCAGTCGATTGACTATGACCCAAATTGTATCATGTCCGCTACTGGTTCTCGATAGCTTGGTTATAAAATCCAAAGCGATTTTCTCCCACTTCCACTCAGGAGTCTATGGATGTTGAATAAATGCTGAGGGTTTCTGGTGTTCTGCTTTGACTTTAGAGCAAGTTAAACATTTGCTAACATACAAAGCAATATTGTTTTTCATTCCAAGTCACCAATATAAGTCTCGTAAATCATAGTACATCTTGTCTGTTCCAAGATGTACAGAATACTTTGTAGCATGGGCTTCATCCATGATCAAAGTTCTCAAATTTCCATAAGCTAGCACCCAAATTCATTCAACGAAATACAATCAGCCATCTTCTTTCTTTTCAAACTATTTCTCCAGTCCTCATAACATTTCTGCTAGAGTATTAACGTCCTTGGAAGCATCACTATGTGTTTCCAGTATCCTAGCCTTGATGCTAGAGTGGAGCGTCATGCTCAAAGCTCTAACTCGTCTCCGTTTCATCCATGTTTTCTACTCAATGCATCAGCTACTACGTTCTCCTTATGTGGATAGTAGCGAATCTCGTAGTCATAATCGCTGAAAAGTTCTATCCATCGTCTCTGACACATATCTAACTCTTTATGATAAAAAAATGTGCAAAAGGCTTTTATGATCAGTGTAGATAACACTATTTGTTCCGTACAAGTAGTGTCTCCAAATTTGAGAGCAAATACTACTGCGCCTAACTCTAAATCATGAGTGGTGGAATTCTTCTCATGGATTTTAAGTTGTCTGGATGCGTATGCAATCACCTTGTTTCTCTGTGTAACACCCCCAAATATGGGATACGCAGCGGAATATAACATTTGGAGTGCTACTTCATAATACATGCACACGAGTCCCAGTAAACGCCAAAAATACGTTTATTAACAAATTTCATCTCATTAGTTTAAAAGAGAATCAGACTTACAAGATAGGTCCCAAACTATACAAGTCATATCACGACTTCATTTCAAAAATGTTTCATTAATTTATAAACATATGTTCACCGAGCCTTCATTCTTGATATTCGCATTCCGTCCC
The DNA here is from genome assembly GCA_026074375.1 of Tanacetum coccineum. Taxonomy (NCBI): domain Eukaryota; kingdom Viridiplantae; phylum Streptophyta; class Magnoliopsida; order Asterales; family Asteraceae; genus Tanacetum; species Tanacetum coccineum. The sequence continues at coordinate 38,136 of BQNB010006265.1, forward strand.
ATCCAAACTATCTTCATACCTAAACCTGAGAAAAACATGCTTAAAGAGGTCAACATAAAGTTGGTGAATTTATAGGTTTAATTAAATATATAATCCAGGACCGCAAGACTTTCCTCGTGATACATTGCAAACAGATGAGAAACGATCACAAAATGAAGTTTACTTTACCTAAGCTCTTGACACCAGAAGCTCGATTATATGAATACGAATAAATAAAATAATGCCTACAATTGTGCCCGTGATGATGTTCAACCTTAACATCCAACATCACGACATGGTATAAACGTTCGTTCCAAGTGATAGCCTAGTCCACCCGAACGGGAGGTTCTTCCAAAAAATAGATCTATTTATTACCACTCGCGGCTTTCAAAAACAAGAAATTAACATTCATGATTCAGGGCATTGTGGGTTCTCCCGCTACTTAAGCAACACATAATCAAGATAAAATTGTACACTTGCGTCCAATTTGTAAAACAAAACAGTTTCTCACCCCAAAACTTTGTAAATCAATAATTGTAAAACATGTGGCTATGAACTCACTTGATTAACGATCAAGGATCAAATAAACGAAACCGAATAATTCACAACGAAGCAAGCAACATCTCGACCACAACCTAGTAAATTATGTCGCTGATCGATTACAAATATGTATAAAGTACTATCAACGATGTTAACATCCGTTTACAGAAACAGACGAAAACATATATTATTATAGTATAGTTACATTCAATATGTGATGATAAATCCACTTATGCCGAACCTAACCTTAACACTGAGTATACTTTTTATATATAATATACCTAAAAAAATTAATTTTTTTTTTTTATTTGTTTTTTTTTTTCCCTCCATTTGTACTACCCGGACTAACTATAACACTACCAGTAGTAACCATTATTATACTACCAGTACTAATGACAAAATTACCCTACCAGGAGTAACTAATATACTACCAGTAGTAATGACTATAACTACCATGAGTAACTATGAATACATATTTCCTAACACACTTAATTAAAAATCTTTCTATTTTCAATAAGTTTCCCTTTTTAGTAAGTCTCGACACAATATTATGTTCATAATAATATTTATTCACCTCGTCGAACCTTCGACGCTTAATTAGTCATTAATCTCTCATAATGATATCACATTCCGACTATTACGAAAAGTTACCGTTTTATACTTTCCATATTTAAAATCGACCAACGGTCTCTAAAATAGTACTTACGATACTAGAGTAATCGATATATTTTTATTAATCGAAATCACCTTCACAACACGTGAACGTTTATTAAAGTTTTCTTTGACTTTTACGTTTGACTTTTATAAAATATATTTATTTTCTAAGTCTGACCCGACCAAAACGACCCACTACATCACATTTTCACAACTCAGGTTCTAAACAGAATTCATGCGAAACGATATTCCGAACAACTTCTTAGTTTTAGCCGAGAGCCGAAACCCAACAGAAAATGACCAAAATACCCCTACCAGTTTCTGCCGAAAAGTATTACCAAAACGCATACCTGCGTTTGCGTTTTTGACCCGTTATAAGGCGTCTTAAAACAGACTGATGCTGAACAAAGAAGACCAACTATCAAGAAACTTGAAGTCAAGCAAGTAGAATTCAAGTTAGGGGAGGATTGTTGGGAAAAACAAGTCAATCGGTCAACGTACTGCTAAGCAAAAGGTCAACGTACTGCTAAGCAAAAGGTCAAAGTACTGCTAAGTAGAAAGTCAAGGTACTGCCAGTCAAAGATCGAAGTACTGCCGTGGATAAAGGAATCTTAAAGGATTATCATTTAAATGGTTATGTTAGTAATTATCTTGTAACAGTTAGTTTAATGATTAGTATTGATTAGTGTTTATGTCATACAAGGACTGTACATCTACTAGAGGTTATCCTTATGTTTATAAAAGGATCTCTAGGAAGATATTAAGTGATATAGAAAAACACGAGTTAAGATTTTTAGTATTGTATTAGGGATCTGCAATTTAGGCAGATTCAAAAGGTTTATAATAGAAATCGTTTGAGAAACTATTGTGTGTTCTTCTTAAGTACTGCCAACTAGATTCCGCATAGTTGACAGTATATTAGTGTTTCATTAAGGAATATCGATCCTACAACCAAAATATTAATAAATTGAAAGATTGTTTCTCGCTCTTAGTGATCGACACCATACTTATCACGAAACTCTCATCTGACAGGGTAAACTGCTTGTTGATCCCATGCCTTGATCGATTCTTTATGATATAAAGAGTTTGTTACCTTGGAGGAATCCAAAATAACAAAGATTGAGACTTTGTATGTATACCAAAGTGTATGCGGAATCTACACTTTGATACTCTAGAGAAATTTATGAATGAAACAGTAATGATCACACACAAACAATAAACACAAAACTCACTGCTTCAATATTATAAATAATACGAGTACTCTTTAAGTACTGGGGTTACAAAACCTTGAAGCTAATACAAAATTCTCTCTAAATGTATCTCTTAAAAATTCTATCTATCACTACTCTAGGGATCTCCTTTTATAGAAATACAAGGAGCTCTTTACAAATATATCTGCCTGTCTATTAGGAACAATTACAATTCAAAACTAAATATCCCGAAAT